>JBAMCL010000760.1:4697500-4895000 GCA_037075165.1 Hirtodrosophila histrioides
AGTCGAGAGTTCATGTGCTTAAATCATTTAGAGATAGCAGCGAGTGCCTCCCACTATTTGGGAGCTGGGACAGCGCCCGTTCAAAGGACTCGAGCACTTCATATATTTACAATATAAATTTGTTCAGTTTTTTCTTATTTTTTTTTGGAAATTGCGCATCATAAATTCTTGGGAGGATTTCGTTAGCGTTTTGGTACACTTTGAGTAACGATACTTAATAAACTCGCATCATTTTCCCATTTGGCGCTCGCACTTCATTTCTTTTCTTCCTGGGCGACGGCGCCCCCCTCCTGTGGGTTCCTGTTGTTGCCCCAAATTACCTGTCATTTCGAAATTATGATACCAGACCCGTTGGCTCTGCCGTTGACGTTGCTTTCCGGTGTGCTTCCTTCGCCATGCTCTCCCAGGAATTTTTTATGCTTCATGTGGCAGCCAGCGATAGAGGGGGCGGGGGACGCCTAATTTTATTTGCTTGCCACGGAAAATATGCGTCCACATATAACTCAAACTAATACCCAGCGGTTGTAAAACCTTATGCGCATTTTCCGATTGTAATCTGTAGGCATAATGCTTAATAACCGTTAGGCCGGGTAGTTCCCCGCTGTCAGAAGGCCTAAGATATTTTCCATTTGATATGACATGACAGCCTGATGACATTCAGTTGAAGTGGACACTTTTACAAGGTGCCAAAAGCAAACATGACAACGTCATGTGGAGAATCAGATGCTGGCAAATGCCAATATGGGATTTACTCTGCTCCATGTTGACAGCTGCTTTTCCAACTGGCTAAGTGGGGGGACGGGGACGGGGACGGGGATGTGGGTCGCCGAGCAAAGCTCTAAAGACTTTAAGCTCGAATATTGAAAACTTTTGACTTTGATTGCTTTGATTAGCTCAGCTTGAGTTCCAGTAAGCACCCACATAAAAATAGCGTAATGAACTTACTTGAACTTTCAACGAACCCTAATCGACAAAAGAAACACATATTTATTCGATGAAACTCATTTTAAGAACAAACACTAAACTTATTTCTATAGGTATACTATAGAAGTTTTATAATATAGCGGGATGGATAGCATATCCCAAACATTCCGCTGGTCCCAAAATTTCTCTAGTTACCCGAAAAATTTACATTTTACAACAGTGCTGTCGCCATTTTTATTAAGGACACTATTTTGGGCATTGTACAGTTTATAGCAATTTAAGGATTAGTTACCCTTTAAGAGGTTACTCAAGCCAAGCAATGAATTTCAGGAACCGGAAATGGTGGCGCAAATGTGAAGTTGTGCGCTAAATGAAATGCCAACACAGCAACACAGCAAGAAACACGGAAACAGCAATGTGGACAGCGATGTTACAAGAGACGCAGCAAGAAGATACGGGTGCGGTACGCGACAGAGGGTATGGGAGGGAAAGAGGAGAAGTGTGCCAAGGTGTACACCATTCGATGGTATTTAAATTTCATTTTTATACTATGTTCCCGAAGGGAAAAATAGTATATTGGGTTTGCGCAATGTCCGTCTGTCCGTCTGTCCGTCCGTCCGTCTGTCCGTCTGTCCGTCTGTCCGTATGAACGCAATTTTTTTGCCTTTATCTTTGAGCTAGAGCAACCAAATTTGGCACACATGTTGGTGTATATCGTCAGTTTATAAAGTGTCAAGATCAGCCCCCCACCCCCACCCCCTCCCCCAAAATTTGGGGAAAACCTGTATCTTCCACATTTTTAAAGCTAGAGTTACCAAATTTGGCATACACACTAAAGTTGAGATTCCTGGCAGATCTGCATCAAAAATTTTTGGACCCCACCACCCCCACCCCCCAATGGAGCAAAACCTATATCTCCCACACCAGTAGAGCTAGAGTCACCAAATTTGGCAGACAGACTAATGTTGACCCCCTGGATAAAACTGCATCAAAAATTTTTGGACCCCCCCACCCCCTCGCACCCAAAGGAGCAAAATCGCGTTTCTTTCTGAACTCACAAATAACCATATTATATACATAGGACTGGGAACATAGTATTCTGCAGTCGGGTGCGTCCGCCGTCGGACGCCACCGCCGACTGCAACGTTCTTACTTGTTTTGTCTTGTACTTAAATGAGTTTGGGAAAATAATATCAAAAATCAAATGAAAGTTTCGTGCTGAAACTAAGGAACCTGTGACTCTTCTGTCACATCGAATGCCGGGTACCTCGGCGTACATTCCTATAGTAAACAGCACACTAAATAATTTCTTATACAACCCAATCCCCAACCCGAAAGTTTTAGAAAAATGGTTTCAGTTTTAATTAATTTGAGAAAATAAAGAACATTACTTCCTCCTGCATTAGGATTTCTTCGCCATCTAATGTCGACTGTAATTTGTTTAACCCTTTCTATTGTTTCGAAGATATGCTAGATATATCTAAGAACTGTTATGTGTATAATTGTATGAGTTCATAGACTTCCTTTAAAGCAATCTGGTGAGACACCAAGATGCCCAAATAAGACCATCTCTTGAATTGATTGAAGTATCGCCATATTGACTTCGTCATAGATTCTTTCGGAAATAGGTAAGCCTCTCGGCCTTGTGCAGGCATACAAAATAACTGGCATTTTCTTAAATCCTATAAATTTACTTAAGCGAATCCGTAACTACAGTTTTTCTGGACTTCTATTTAGTAATAATGTCATTTTAAATACTTTATAGTTCTTTTTCAAATCGTTGTAAATAAACATTATTTCTATTTAAATAATTACTTTGTTTTAATTCTAATATTCTTGTTTTTAGTAAAGAAAATTTAAAAAACAATATTGGACTCATGCAATATCCGTGGGGATGCAATTTTTGTCGAACCGATTTTAAGCTAGAGTAATCAAATAGAATCCACATGTTGGCATATATCCTAGTCTTATATAGTGTCAACATCAAGAAAATCATCGTGAATTCACGACCACAGCGAAAATGTACAAATTATGAAGATGTTGCCACCTATTTTTCAAGATGTTAAGTGTATTTTAAACATGTGGCAACTCCCTCTGGTTGAATTTGAGAATTTCCAAGTGCTGCGTAAGTAAGTGCATCAGGAATATTTAATTTTCGCTACCATAAAGATAACTGATTATTCTACATTAATCATCTACGAGAGCAGCAAAATGCAAATTTAATGCTTTTAGAAAGATGATTATTTTCTGGAATTATGTAATGCATATTAAGTGAGTTATAGGCGAATATAATAATAATAATGTAAAGTCAAAGTTCAAGCTTATTTAGCTAACCTTAATCGCTTACTTTTACTTGACTTTTAAGCGCAACCCAGGAAAGTTCCCTTACCTTCTGCCCCTCAGCTGTTGTGTGCTGTTTTCACATGCAAATGCAAACCTAATGCTCCTTTAAATGGATGCATATACATAAATACGGTTGGGAATGGTGGATGGAGTTTTCCAGCGCTCAAGTATGCCAACAAACCCCCCCCCCCCAGCCCCAACAATTGAGGGTCTAGCTGTTGCTGGGGCTGGGGCTGGAGCTGGAGCTGATAAGCTACTGCTATCAACGCCTTACGCCCCGCCCATCAGGCAGCCCAGCATCCGCTTCCGTTGCGCTGCAGCGTCAGCTTAGTATCCTGTTTTGCCAGATTTACAGCTGGAACTCCTTGATATTCCGAATGCATGTGTGTGTGTGTGTGTGTTTATCTGTGGCGTTGCCGGAAAGTGAAACGTTTATGAAAACGTCCGGCAAGGCGTGCCACAAACCGCCACCTACCAGTCACCACCCACCAGCCCCTTTGGAAATGACCTTCTTTGGTTTTACTATGCTAAATTTAATATTTACTTTCATCTGCTAATTTCCAAGCTGAACAATGCTTCAAGAATTTAATATCCACCCGCTTCAAATGACCAACTGGACGTGGGTTACGTGTGAATCCTTTGCCCCGCCTTCGGCCCTAGCTCTTGTCCCAAGATAAACAATGAAGTCTTGACCTAGTTCGAAGCTACTCGTTTGCCTTGCCCTTTGTCATCATCATCGTCAGCAGCAGCAGCAGCTTTGACATGAACAAAACATGAAAAAAACAAGAACTCCCTAGTTAAAGTGTCTCGACTAAAAGATACTCTTTACCTACGTCTGAACGTCGAGTTCAGTAAAGTTCCCATGTTATCTAACCCTGCGTTACGTACGTTACTTTTAAAGTCATAATTTTAGGATTTAAAAAGTTAGACTTGATCATCAACAAAAAATTTACTGCCGTTGCGGACTTAATAAATACATAAATCGTTTAAGAGGCCCAATGTATTTGAAGGAATCTTCCTGATTATCATAATAAAGAATAACAAATAATAAGTAAGAGTACATACAAAGCATGCTCTTCCAAAGCAGAAAAAAAACAAGCTACAACAATTGTATAATTTATTCCATTGGTGGAATCCTTCTTCAAACTAGCCCATATGTAGAATATCCTCTACACATTTCTACAGTGAAAATTGTAAATGTATTTGAAGGAATCTTCCTGACTATAGTAACAAATCCTGTGGTATTTGTAAAAGTATATACAAAGCCTGTTCTTCCAAAACAAGAAAAAAAACAAGCTACAACAATTGTATAATTTATTCCATTGGTGGAATCCTTCTTCAAACTAGCCCATATGCTCTGCACTTTAGATTAAATTTTTTCGATTTATGGGGGCGGCAAAGATATATATATACTTGATATAGTATAATGAAATTATATTGTATATATATATATATTGTGGAATCTTAATTTGCACAAGACCTGCAGAAAGTCAAACAAGATCCCAAAAAATATCAGGACCCCAGGATACCCTAGCAGTTTCGCAGGAATGCCAAGCAAGAAGCACATACAGACTTTTAGGCAAGCCGACGTCAAGTGAGGTATTTTAAATTGATTGGTCCTATAACTTTATATTTCAGTAGAACATGCTAACAATGTAATTAAATGTAAATTTATGAGCAAACAGGACAAGAAATGTTAATGTTTGTGTGCTTTGGAATCCTTTACTAATATCGAAAATTTCTTTACAAAATATTGATACTCCGAATAGCGATGGTTGTAAGTTTAAACTTCAAACCTTAGACACTCCTTTTATACATTTTCTGGTCTTAGGGTATAAGATACAAAAATTCGAAGGAATAGGGCCAAATATCCGCTAACTTTACATACAGAAATGTGCGCTTACCCAAAAATTGAGACAGCTTTGCCCGTTTCCCACATAACCCACTACATTTGATTCTTTTTTTTACTCTTTGTTTTTCTTTTTTTTTGGTGAAGGGTTGTGCACGGGATTTGTGGGGGTGCCATGGCTAAAGTGCAGTCAGACAGTCATTGGATCATTTGTCTTGGCATTGTTGCCTTTTTCAGATTTCTTTTTCCCAGCATTTTTATTGCTGCTGTTGCATGAAAGTTTGGTAACGTGATGCTGCAATGGAGCTTATGGGTTTAGGCGGCTTATATGTCACGCTAGATGAGAGAGGGATGCAACAGGAATGTGTATTGAAAGTTTTTGTAAAATTTTGTAAATTTAAAAGTAAATAAGACAAAGGAATTTTTAAAAAAGTCGAAGGAATTTATTAAGCACCTTAAAATAAGGATTCCTGGCATTGAACAAAACAGAATGAAGAGAGAGATTAGTTTGAAGTGCGTGTAGCTTATAGATTTTATCAAAAATTTTAAAGGGAAGAAATGTATTAATTTTAATTTTTAGGTCATAATAAGGAAAATAACAAATTAAAAAAATAATGAAAAATATGAAAAAATTATGTGTACATTCTATTTGATTTTATTTTTATATTTAGTAATTGAAATATAAGTTTAAGTAGAATACTATTACCAATCATGGCAACTTAAGCTAGTGTGAAATGAAAAGAATGAAACTATGTCTAGATAAACTAAGATATAATATACAGCTATTTACAAAGGATTTTGGGGTAATTATATCTTAATATTTTATCCTATTTATCTACATATTAATAAACTCTATATGTATTTACAAAATGTTTTTGCTTTATATATCAAGTATTTATTACCATGGAGAAATGTTAAAACTATAATCGATAAATTGGAGTATGAAGAATCGAAAAAGTATGAAGGATAAAGTATAGGGAAACCCCTTACTTTGAAGGTAGAAGCCCAACAAGATCCAAACGCTTAATCGATATTCAATATATAAGGAGGATTTACCAGATTCATCCATGAAAAAACAAACTTAATGTACAAGTTAAGTCCAAATGCGGACTAAAACTAATGCAGGGTAATACATGAAATTTAACAATCCAACGAAAAGAAAAATCGTGAAAAAAAAATTCACCAAAAATTACATTCCCAAATTTACACACCCACACAGACAAGATTGCCAACGATACCAAAAAAGTTAACAGAGCAACAAAATCACTGGCCTGACTCTGGCTCTGGCTCCGGCTCCGGCTCTGGCTGGATGTCCAGAGCAAATGAAGGTGTCAAAATGACAAGTAGACACAGCAAAAAAAAAGAAAAAACAAATAGACGAAGGCCTCGGCGTACACACACACACACAAGCACACACGTCCTGGTTGGACGTGCAGCAGATAGATGGATGGATGCCTGCCTGGACTGGACGGGACGGGTCTGGATCGGACTGGCTGTCTGCCTGGCTAACTGTATAAACGCCAAAACGACAGCAGCTTTGCTAACTTGCACCATCAACAGCAACAGCAACAGCAGTAGCAACAAAAACACTAACAAATATTCGTATAGTCGCTGCAACAACAGAAACTACATAATTGTATCTGTATCTATGTATCTACACGCTGGCCGTGCATTATACTGCAGTTACGTGCTCGATGGCCCAGCAAAATGGCGGAAATAAAACTAAAGAAATGAAATGAGCTACGACTAAAGAATTCTTTTTATTGAAACAAAGAATACTCTTAACCCATTTAATAAAATATTTTTCGAACTAAATCTTTATTCTTATTCTTTTATTAAGTGAGCGACATTTTCACTACACCGAAATCAACCAAAAGAAATAATTTTAAAAATGCTTAAAAACAATCAATTATTAAATTTATTTCTTATATTTTATATCGGATCTTTCGCATCCTAAAGAAATAATTTAAAAAATTTTAAAAACAATCCATTATTAAATTTATTTCTTAAATTTTATATCAGAACTTTCGAATTTTTTAACTGAGTTTTCTAAGCGACTTCACTACCTATTTATTCTTTTATTTAGTTTAAAATTGGAACTTGTTTTTAAATAGCTTAAAAAGTTCTTAATTAAATTTGTATCGACAAATACCAGTTTCAAAATGAGTTTTGAAAGGTGTTTTATATTTTTTAATTATAATTTTATAGTTGCAATATTGTTTTTAAATATCATTTGTTATCGATATGAAGTATGTATTATATATATTTTAAATTGAATGGTTTATTTCATGGCATAACTGAGTTAAGAATTTTAAATTTTACATTTCTATGATAATAAATGGTTTTCCTTAAATCTACCAAACTTTTGAAAATAAATATTTCAAATATAGTAAGATGTTTAGACAGCTGGGACTCAGTTAAAGAGATACTTCCTTACTTACTTCTTTTAAAAAAGTAAAATGAAAGCTAAAAAGCTAATCAATCTATTGGAGCACCCTTAACAAAGGGTATAAAATGACAACAAAATCGCTTAAAGACTTTGCTGATGGCCAACTACTGACAAGATGGCCAAATGCCAAAGCGGATTTAACTTGTAGCCAAACTTTAAATGAGTTCAAGTTGTAGATTTAGTGCTATCCAAACCCTCAAATCGCCTCAGTGCCACGCCCATTTGATGGCTGTACTTCTTTGTGCTGATGAAGCGTAATGATGATGACTTCGTTGGATTGATTGATGGCTGACTGAGAGAGGGTGAGTGGCAGTGGCAGTGGGAGTGGGAAGGACAATTTACACTTTATACATTAAATTCGAAAACCAAAAAACCAATTTTTGGCTACAAATATTGCACATTGCTCATACGCCGCGTGAGTTGGCTGTTATAAATATAGAAACGCATATGACGCTGCATATGACCAATTAAATTTTTGTTGAATTCATTTGGCTGCACTCACCGACACTTTTTTATGTCACTTGTGAGCCGGAAATGCCGCCAAGGTTGTTAGTTCGACAAATTCTTTGCCTTGGCATTCATAGCCAGTCGCAATGGATCAGTGGACGGGTGTGCATCGGGCATTTATAATACGCGCCTATTACAGAAACAACGATTCTATTACCACAGCGCAAAGAATGTTTAAGAAACAGTTTAGCATTTACACGGTACCGCCCTCCAATGTCATCAAGTCCTGGCTGCGACATTTTGAATGTACGGGCTCCTCGCAGGCGGGTGGATCGACATCACGTTCTTCAATTCCTGTAAGCCCAGTTAAAAACAAGTTTAGAACTTATGTATGTACAACTAAAAATTCATTTCTTTCACAGCAAATTTTCTGCACCATTTGCAATCAGTGCTTGAGCAATGAGAAGAATTTTAGCAGCTCCGTAAAATGATCCAATTCTTTCTAGATTTAAGCATTGTAAAAAGTATTAAATGAAAATTCCTTTTACTGCTAAGCGGCCTTAGCCTTAATTAATGTATATATATATATTGTATAATATTAATAAAAAATGTTGCTAATTAACAAGTTTGTTGAACATTTCAAGTCAACACTTTGAGTGGCAGTGTCCTCAGTATATCAAACACGCTCGACATTTGTCTCTGGTGTTCTCGCACATTTGTTAGTCATGGTTGTCTAAAGATCTACGATTCGGTTGGATTCTTTTGAAATTGAAATGGTTTGAAATTCTTTTGTGCATTCTAAATGACTGGCATGAAAAATTGGCACGGGCATGTAACATACTTTGTTTTAAACTTAAGCAACAACAGTTTGGAAGAACATTGAACTCAATAATTGCTTGTACTATTTTTTCTTACAGTCCTATATTCAATATACAATTTTTCCTTTGAGCCAGTTAAGTTTTCCAACATAACCTTAGAAATTTAAACAAGAAGGAACGGCTATATTCGGCTATATACTCCAGCAGGAATTAATTTTTATATAAAACTTAATTTTCGTCTGACTGCTCCTATCGGAGCCATGTGGTCCGATTTTGATAAGATTATAGGAAACTAACTAACTAACTAATAAATGTGTAATAAAATTCTCACTTAGTTTGGATGTAATATTTGTATAAACAAAAGGTTTTCCATACAAAAACTCATTTTTCATCCTTTGGCAGCTATGTTATATAGTGGTCCGATTTTGACCAAATTTGATCAGATTGTATAAGCTCTCTAAAGACTCAGTTTGGGTAAGTTTGGTATGGATACCTTCATAAACAAAAAAGTTGTTCATACAATAACCTAGATTCTGACCGATCATTCCAATGGAAACTACATGTTATAGTGGTCAGATCCAGCCGGTTCTGATACATGTATTGCCTGCAGCAAAAAGAAGGGCTTGTGACAAGCTTCATTGAGATAGACTTCAAACTGAGCGACTAGTTCGCATAGGAACAGACGGACATCGCTATATCGACTCGGCTATTCATGATGACTTAGAACATATATACTTTGTTGGTTCGGAGACGTCTCCTTCAATCCATTACACATTTCGAGACAAAATTATAATACCCTCTGCTAGGGTATACAAAATATGCGCTTTCCTTAAATAAACGAGAAAAGAAAATCAATATTGATTCTGTAAAGTTTTGCGGAAAATAATGAATGATTAATGACATATGTTTTTGAAACCTGCCTAATAGCTAATAGCAATTTACCCTTAAATTATGTGTTGATGACCTTTTTTGTATTTTATTTATTTGGTGGCTATGTTAGGCACCTTGCGATCTTACCCAACCAGTATACTAATAAGTAATTTAGAAAAAATACTCTGTACATTATTAGAGAATTCTCTTTCAGGCCAGGATCCTTAGGTAGATGTTGCGGGGTCTTCATTCAGTCTGCTGGCTAAGAGGCTAGGATATTCCGCTAGCCTTTCATTATAGCGACCAGAGAGTGTAGGTTTATTTGGTCACAAAAAAAAAATTAGTTTAATTTATTTTCTATCACAAAGCACCTTTTTAATATAAGTAATATAAATAAAATTTTGGAACGGCAAAACAGGACCTGAATCGCATAGGAAACGGTTTTAAAGATTTGGGAATAATTTGTATAACGGCATGTTGGTGTGTATATGGTTAAAATACACGAGAGACTTGTCTGCACAGGGATATCGAACTTATTGTTGTAAAATAAGAACACACGACGAACGATGTGAACTCGACGAACGATTTATTAAGAGTAAGAGCAAAGTGGCGATAACATATGTTAGATAGAGATGAACTTATAACATATTCATAATATACGATGTATCGATAAATTTAAGTTGCAAACTTCAACACTTCTTCTCAATTTAAATTTATATAATACATTTCATTTCAATCAAACATATCAAGTAATACAATTAGTTTTTAATTATACATTCCAAGCATTTTTACAAACTTATTGTGTTTTTCTTTTTGTAAGTTTTTAGTAAACACATCAGCAACATTTTCGTTTGTTGGTACATAACTAATTGAAATTACATTTGTTGCAACAACTTCTCTAATATGGTGATGTTTAATATCAATGTGTTTAGTACGCTTATGATGAACTGGGTTAGCTGCAATCTGTTGTGCACTCAAATTATCACCATTTATTTGAATTGGGTCTGCTGACGGATGACAGCGGATCTCTTCAAGAAGTCTGCGAAGATAAGTTGCTTCTTTTGCTGCTGTTGATAAGGCGACGTATTCAGCCTCTGTGCTGCTGAGGGCAACCAAACCTTGTTTTTTGGATTCCCATGAAAATGCAGCGCCTCCAAAATAAAATCCGTAACCTGTGTACGATTTTCGGTCCATGCTATCGTTGGCCCAGTCCGCATCTACAAAACCATGCAATGGTACTCCAGTCTTGCAATAGTGTAGCTTGAACTCGATAGTTTTTAATAAGTACCGCAGGATATGTTTTGCGGCAGACTCATGCTCGACGTGTGGGTCATTGTTTCGCTGCGCAAGTTTGCTGACTGAGTGTGCGATGTCAGGCCGTGTCGATATTGCCAAGTACATTAATGAACCGATCAGTGATTGGTAATCAGTGATGTCCACCTTGACACATTTGTCATTGTTGCAGCCAATCTGGAATCCAGCATCTAAGGGAGTTGAGACTGGACGAGACATGTTCATATTATACTTTTCTAATAAACATTTTATGAACTGCTTTTGGCCTATTGAAATCTGACCTAATTGTCCTTGACGCTGTATTTCAATTCCCAAGAAATTATGCAATTCAGAACTATCGTGAATCTCAAATGATTTTTCAAGGTGTGCCTTTATACGAGCAATGTCGATTTTCTTTGAACACGCTATTATGAGGTCGTCTACATACACAGCTATTAAACTATACGAATCTACAGTGATCTTTTTGTACAAACATGGCTCATTTTTGGTTGCTTTAAATCCAAGATTTTTTAATACATCATTTAGAGTACTATTCCATGCCCTACCAGATTGCTTAAGCCCATATATAGCTTTTTCTAGCTTCAAAACTTGCTGAGAATGATCTTTGCTTACAAAATGTTCTGGATGTTTCATATATACTGTTTCATTTAGATCACTATTTAAATATGCATTTGAAACGTCTATTTGGTGAAGGTATAATTCTTTTTCAGCAGCAACTGCTAACAACAATCTTATATTTTCATAACGTATGACGGGCGAGAATGTTTCATTATAATTTATACCATATTGCTGACTGCAGCCTTTGGCGACTAACCTAGACTTAAACTTTTTTATGCTGCCTTCATTATCCCGTTTCAATCGGAATGCCCACATCGAACCAATGGCTTTCGCTCCCGCTGGAAGGTCAACCATAGACCACGTATTGTTTGCTATGAGAGCATCGTATTCTCGCTTCATGGAACTCTCCCACTCAAACGAATGTTTGCCTTCCAATGCTTGCTTGACGGTATTCGGGGTTTCGATGTCGTGAAAAGCGATCATATTGTTGAGCATATTGTATTGCTTTCTGGGTCTACCAGGCTGCCCAGTGCGAATAAGTTTTGGCCTTCCAGGTCCCCGACGAATATGCATCTCTTCTTCAGATCCTGTTGAATTTGTAGACTCGCTGAAGCTCTCAAATTGATCCTGCTGTTCATCATCTGAATGATCGAAGTCTCTTTGCACCGCTTCGTCTGCCATTTGCGCTGTTGCGCCTGTTGTTTCACCTACTGATTGCGGTGCTGCGCCTGGTGCGTCATCTGCTGATTGCGCTGTTGCGCCTGGTGCTTCACTTTCTGATTGCGCTTCTGCGCCTGGTACTTCTTCTGCTCGTTGCGCTGCTGCACCTGGTGCTTCGTCCTTATTTGGGCTAAATTCTATGAGAAAAGAAGTAAAATCGTAAGCATTTGGAGAAAGACAAACATTTCTGCCACATTCTGCTTCAACGAATTTAACATCACGCCGCTCGATAACCTGCTTCTTCTCTCTGTCATAAATTCGATAGGCCTTTGCGGTTAGGGAATAGCCGACAAAAATATACTCTTTTCCCTTAGGCCGAAATTTATGATGATGCATCTTATCCAGGGCAAAAACAGGGGATCCAAAAATACGTAAGTGCGCTACGCAAGGCTTACGCCCACTCCAGACTTCAAAAGGAGTAATACCGTTGAGCGCATGAGATGGAGACCTGTTCCGCAAATATGCAGCGGTTGCAATTGCCTCAGCCCATAAAGGCTCTTCCACGTTTGAATGAATCATCATTGACCGCGCCATTTCAACTAGTGTTCGATTTGCTCTTTCAGCTACCCCGTTCTGTTGAGGCGTATACGGAACTGTCAGTTGTCTCTTTATGCCATTGTCTTTTAGAAACTTATCAAACAAGTTATTCACGAATTCTTTGCCGTTGTCACTACGCACAGCTTTTATTTTCTTTTCGGTTTGCCGCTCAACTAAATTTTTAAATATTTGGAATTTTTCAAATGCTTGATCCTTTGATTTCATAAAATAGACAAAAACGCGTTTTGACATATCGTCTATAAACGTTATGAAATATTTTGCACCACCGATAGAATTTACATTTATAGGACCGCAAACGTCTGTGTGAATTAATTCCAATATTTGCGACGCACGCTTTGCACTGTTCTTAGCAAATGGTAAAGAGCAAATTTTCGACTTATTACATGTGTTGCAATTTGTGTCGACCGAAACGTTTTTTATATTAATGCCGTTTACGAGTTGGTTGCGTATTAAGTCATTTAAACCGCGAAAATTAAGGTGTCCATACCTACAATGCCACATAATTTCTTTTTTCTGCATAGCAAATAACCGATTTTTATTTAAATCATCGAACATAAATAAATTGTCCTTTACTTTTGCTACCAGTAAAATCATTCCATCTTTCGATTTAACAACAGCACAATTTTCTTTAAAAATGACCGTATGTCCAAATTTTAGTGCTTTACTGACGGAAAAGAAATTTAAATTAATATCTGGCACATATAACACATCTTGTAGTATTAATTCGCATTCACTTGTTTTTATTTTCACTGAGCCTCTTCCAGGGCTCACAATTTGTTTATCGGCAGCCAACAGAATTTTATCGTTTTGCTCTACAAACGAAACGAATAAGTTTTTATCGTGACACATGTGCGAAGTTGCACCACTATCTAAACACCAGCTGTTTTCAACCGTTACGTCTTTCTGTATTGCCGAATACACTGCGTAAGAAACTCGCTGATTTTCGTTTTTGTTCTCGCTTTGTTCCTTGTTTTCTTTACGCTTTGATCTACACTGCGCTGATCGGTGACCGCGCTTTCCACAATTGAAGCACATTCCGGTAAATTTGCTGTTCTTCTTTGCGTGTGTTTCGTCTTGCTTTTTATTTGCGCCTGCATAAAACGCTTGCTGCATACACGCTTGCTGTACTTTGTCACTGTGTTCTTCTCTTCTATTTGCCTCAGCCAGCAGCTTGGCCTTGACCATTTCCAATGAAGGCAATGAGTCTCTGGTTTCCATAGCGACAATGAAATGTTCATATTCTGCACTCAGGCTGGACAATAGAATAATCACTTTTAACTCCTCGCTCAAATCAATGCTAACTTCAGCTAGCTTATTTACTATTTCCATGAATGAGTTTATATAATGCGACATAACTGCATTTGGCTCCAATTTCATATTTAATAGTTTTTTATAGAGCGACACTTTTTGAATTGGTCCGGTCGGCACGTGAACTTCGCGTAATTTATCCCATGCTTCTTTAGCTGTTATACACTGTTTTATATAGTTTAACTGGGAATTATTCACGTTCAAAATTAAGCACGCAAGGGCTTTTTCATTAACCAAGACCGTTCTTGCAATTTCTGGGATAATTTCATCTTTCCCACACACAATGTTCCAGAGCTCTTGATGGACCAGTATACTACGCATTTGTATACTCCACACATCATAATTTTGCTCGTTCAACTTTTCGATTTGATATTGACTCATTTTAACTTTTACAACTTCTTCGATCTGTTAGACTGAGTCTGGGCCCATAACCAATGTTGGTGTGTATATGGTTAAAATACACGAGAGACTTGTCTGCACAGGGATATCGAACTTATTGTTGTAAAATAAGAACACACGACGAACGATGTGAACTCGACGAACGATTTATTAAGAGTAAGAGCAAAGTGGCGATAACATATGTTAGATAGAGATGAACTTATAACATATTCATAATATACGATGTATCGATAAATTTAAGTTGCAAACTTCAACACGGCATACTATAGTGATGGTGTTAATATTAGATCTACAGCGAATCCTTCCTTATGAGCTCATTCTATCTCCCCAACAGATTTCTAGCTGTAATCTCCAAAAATGATATAAGCATTACTGATGACCTTTTTGAAAGATTTGACTAAAAATGCCTTGGCCGAGATTCCATAAAAGAAATACGAGGATGTGTCTTGTAGTCGGATATACTCGACTAGAATATTCTTTTTTATTATATCCAACGTCATTGTATAACCAATATTGCGATTTATGTTCATATTAGATCAAGACTACAATGACCACATAAATAATGAGATTTAAAAGAAAAAGTGAGCTATGTGTTTTGTTTCTAAACTTTGAACTGCTCAGCCCTAGCAAGCGTTTCAAATTGTGTGTATGTCTAGTATCAGCTGAAATTCATAGAAAGTAAACCCGAATAAGCATTTAATAAATTTTGGTAAGTTTTCAAAGCGTATTTTATACATATAAATGATATTTGCGACGTTACAGATATCATTTCAAGTACCCAAAATTCTTAAAAATGTTTCCCTGGGATCGTCTGTCTCCTAAAAATTGGCTCAAATTCTTGCATCGGGACCCGGCTTCTGGTGAATTTATTAAGTGTACCTTGCTGTTTATCGTGGGCGTGATATTACTGAGACGTTTGGGGCATGGACTGCCCTCTATATTAACCCGTGCCGAAAAATATATGACTCACTAAAAAAGTTGTACATACACATAAGTGATGAGGGATGCAACACGATGATTCGGCTATTATTTTGGGAGTTTTAATTATTGATAAATTATACATTCACCTTGACAAAAGGTTTAATAAAACATTAGATAAATCAAATTAAAGGTTTATTAATTAGATCTATCTAACCTTTCTATTTGATTCTATTTATAATTGATAACATTCCCTTTCAAGTAGAGTTGTGTATCCTCTCTGTGATAAAGCAGAATAGTAATTTTCATATCGCATATAGAATAAAGCCACTGGCATCCCTGGATTTATAGAGATGGTGCTTCGCAGCTGATATCGCAGCAGGATACAGAAAGCACCGCCCATAAAATCCTTCCAACATGGGTACCCAGCATGGCTGATCGAGCTCAAGCCAACACACTCTCCAACATTAAATAAAATTAAAACGATTTGATTTAGATAATGATTGGTCTATATTTGTACATTTTCAGTGTATCCGCAGACAACGGTTTCGCTCCTTTCTATACATCGGTGGGCACTTAATCCCCAAAACTCCAGAAAACGCGCAAATAATTAAAAGTAATATGGATATGTTCATTTTGAAGAACCTCTTCTACTGTGATACAAACTAAGATACGGCACTAACTATAGTCGAAGCTAAATAGTTTACCTAATGATATTCGATTTGGTTGGCATTCAATGTAATTGAATTTGCTTTGGTTATTTATTTGTACATATTTACTTTGTTAGTCGATTTTTACATATTATATACTTATAATAATCTGATCGATTGTGATATATTTAGGTTAGGTAGAACCGGTTGACCATCGAATGATGGTCCCACATAGACCGAGCAAGTCCTTAGTGTCGCCGGATACTGAAGGTCCTTAGGAGGTTTGTTGTCTGGCTGCTTCTTCTAGTGATGCGAGCCACTGTCTTTTAAAGTATCGATGTCTTAGTGTTACGAGTGCTGCATATAAGGTGTTCCAAGGTTTCCACTACTCCTGGTTCCTTACATTTCTGGCAGCCGTCTTCCGTTAATATCCCCAGTTTTTAGCATGAACTGCTACTAGGCATTGCTTAGTCAATACTCCTATCATTAGTCTGCAGTCTTTCCTTGGAAGATATGGCAGGATGTTAGTGAGTTTCTGGTTTCGTTTCTTGCACATAATGTTGGTGATTCTGCAGCTTGTACCACCTTTCACCAGCTTTAGCCCAAGCGGGCTCATCCAGTTCGCTGTATAGCGACTGCAATGAGATTTGAATATCTTCTGCGTTCCTAAGAGGTAGCCCGACTCCTTCATTTGCCTGGCAATCCGCCATTTCATTGCGATCAATGCCCCGGTGGCTTGGAACCCACTGTTCTAGCAGTACTTAGATTATCTGAAGCCACCCTGCTTACCAGGACATTTTTGGAACTAATGGAAGACACGCGCAATGATTTTATAGCAGCTTGGCTGTATACGAATATATTTATTCGTTCGTTCCTAGTTGTTGTGGATAGAGCTACTTCTGCTGCTTTCCTTCCATCTCGAATATGCTGCAGTAGTCGGGCAGCTTTTACGGAAACCTTATTTCTGCTTCTGCACAATACACAGCCGCACCTACTCCTGTATCCATTTTTTAACCATCCGTGAATATCTTAATAGCGTGTTGGTCCAGTCCTGTACACCAGTCTTCTAGCCTTCTGGTCCCATTGACGTTTGGGATTCTTTCAAGTAAGCTCGGGGAGTCATGGAGTCCGTGCTACTTTGCAGCTCCTTACCAATCGAACTGTTCCAAAAACTTTGAAGTGCCATGTTTCCCGTTGCGCATAGACGTTAGGCCGTCCTCTGTGCGAGCAATTGAGCGTGAATATATATATATATACCTATATATATATATATATATATGTACTATAGTTCAAAAATATGATCCCGATAACATATAACTGCCTTAGAAATAAATACTCCGGTGAAAATGTAATGTTCTGCAAGGCTAAATAAGTATATTTATTTCTTTTTTTTATCATTTAAAATTTATCCTGGGTAAGGGGTCCATCTCTTAGTCCCCCCAGCAATTGCACATATAGCTAGAAGTACGATGGATAGGTTCATTTTGAAGCACAACTCTTTATTGAATGGGCAGGTGAAAAACGTAAAGGCAGTAGTTTAAAGGATGGTTAATGAAATTCGGTTTGATTAACATGCAATGTAATTCAATTCGATTTAGTTACTTCATTAAGCATAACAAGAAACATTCTTATATTAATATTTATTTATTGTTAATGATTATGTTATTTTTCATAAATCGATACGTTCTGGGTCGTCTTATATGCATGTTAAGGCGGGAATTTTATATAATACTATCTGGTAATACCCCGGCTTTGTTCGGCGAAATTTTTAGATTAAAATGGATATTTTGGAATTTGAGTGCTTTCGTTATCACAAGTTTTCCTCCCTTGGGGGTAGGAAACTAAATAGTTGAGTCAGTATTCAAAATACTCAATTACACAAATTGTCACAAGCTATTACTTTACTGGTATCAATATATTGTTGATTGAAAAATGCGGTTAAATTATTGGATTACACTCCTCTACTTATCCGGATCGTTTTCGTGTAGTAGTGGTTCTCCGCTGAAAGCAATGTATGCCCAGCTGTATGAAACCAGGTGGGCATGAAATTGCCAGGGCTCCAGCAAAGGCACAAACAAGTAGAAGTACCACATATACGTTCATTTTGAAGCAGTTCTCAATTCAAAGTCAGCTACATAACCATTTACAGGGAACTGCGGAATATCCTAATGAAATAGCTTCGATTTGCCCGGCACGAATTCGTCACATACTTGAAAAGTTCCATAAAAAGACTGTTTTTACGCACTGTAGGTAGGTGCTTGTAGACCATACGCAGATCAAGTTCGTTTCACACACCATCCGCCCGCACCCCTGAAATTCGATTAAGCCGTTTAACTGCAACAATTTTTAAGAAATAGCTTTGGGACTTGGCATGTTTAATACTTAAGTCACTCTTAATATGCCGTGCAAATTTCAAGTCGATCGCATAACAAAGACGGAATTTATTAAACAACCGATACTCACTGGGAGGGGGGAAGAAACAACCCAACCACCACTTAAAATGCCTCGGTTGTACTACAGAGCAGTGCCGCTTGTATGTGTACGTGTTTGGGTATGTGTGTTTAAGTGTACGAATATGTTATTGGAAATTTTAGATCTGGGTACAGGGAGACTTGTAGTCAGGTATACTCCACCAAAGCATTCTTCCTGGTTTGGACTGTAAATTCAACAATTTCAGCAATTTAAACTTGTTTTACATAGTATCCTTAGATTTGGTTAAAATCTGATCACGATAACATATACATACTAAGCTGCCATAGAATCCATCGGTTGAAAATTGAATTTTCTGCAAGGCTAAATAAGTATAGTTATTTTTTGTTTTAATATATCAAATATTACAATTATGTGGACTTAATAGTTCTGATAGAGCATAGCTTTGAAATAACACTGCTTGTGATCAAAATTCTCAATTTGATGGTGGTATTGTGAGAGGGTTCCAGTAGCGACTTCCGACATTCCCAGCAATCGCACATATAGCAAGCAGTACGATGGATAGGTTCATTTTCAAGCACGATTCTTGAAAGAATAAGCTGGTGAACATTTTAAGGATGATAACTTAGAAGCTTGGATAATGAAATTTTATTTGGTTGACATGCAAAATAATTGATTTATTAATATACTTTTAAACTATGTTACTTTATTGGTATCATTATCAATTGATTGAAAAGTAATGTGTAAACTAAAGTATTGGATCCAATAGATCCTTTACAACTTATCCAAATCGTTTTCGTGTAGTACTGACTCTCCGCTTAATACAACGCATGCCCAGTTGTATGTAACCACGTGGGCATGAAAATCCGAGGGCTCCAGTAAAGGCACAAACAAGTAGAAGTACCATAGATACATTCATTTTGAAGCAGTCCTCAAGTCAAAGTCAACTACAGCTGAAATTGCCTGATGAAATAGGTTCGATTTTCCTGGCTCGAATTCGTCACATATAAGAAATTTAACCATAAGAAGACTGTGCATAATTCATCAATATATCAACAGTTGAACAGGGCTCCAGCAAAGGCACAAACAAGTAGAAGTACCACAGATACGTTCATTTTGAAGCAGTTCTCAATTCAAAGTCAGCTACATAACCATTTACAGGGAACTGCGGAATATCCTAATGAAGTAGCTTCGATTTGCCCGGCACGAATTCGTCACATACTTGAAATGTTCCATAAAAAGACTGTTTTTACGCACTGTAGGTAGGTGCTTGTAGACCATACGCAGATCAAGTTCGTTTCTTACATCAGATATGTCCCCCCGCACCTCTGAAATTCGATTAAGCCGTTTAACTGCAACAATTTTTCAGATATAGCTTTGGGGCTTGGCACGTTTAATACTTAAGTCACTCTTAATATACCGTGCAAATTTCAAGTCGATCGCATAACAAAGACGGAATTTATTAAACAACCGATACTCACTGGGAGGGGGGAAGAAACAACCCAACCACCACTTAAAATGCCTCGGTTGTACTGCAGAGCAGTGCCGCTTGTATGTGTGCGTGTTTTGGGTATGTGTGTGTAAGTGTACGAATATGTTATTGGAAATTTTAGATCTGAGTATAGGGAGACTTGTAGTCAGGTATACTCCACAAAGATTTTATGTTTGGGAAATAAAATTTGAATTTAAATTGTTTTAAGTATTGGTTTGGTTAAAGGAAGGGGGGTGAATTTTTTTTGGGAATAAGTATTTTTTTTTTTTTTTTTTATATAAAATTGTGGGGTTGGGTGTGGGGGGGGGGGGAGTAGCGACTTCCGACATTCCCAGCAATCGCACATATAGCAAGCAGTACGATGGATAGGTTCATTTTCAAGCACGATTCTTGAGAGAATAAGCTGGTGAACATTTTAAGGATGATAACTTAGAAGCTTGGTTAATGAAATTTGATTTGGTTGACATGCAAAATAATTGAATTTCTAATATACTTTTAAGCTATGCAAGCTGTTACTTTATTGGTATCACTATCAATTGGTTGAAGAGTAATATGTAGACTAAAGTATTGGATCCAATAGATAATTGCTTTGAAAATCCTTTACAACTTATCCAACTGGTTTTCCTGTACGTTTGGGTTTAATCTTAAAACAACGCTTGGCCAGACTTTTGTAACCACGTGGGCATTTAAGTCCGAGGGCTCCAGTAAAGGCACAAACAAGTAGAAGTACCATAGATATGTTCATTTTGAAGCAGTCCTCAAGTCAAAGTCAACTACAGCTGAAAGTGCCTGATGAAATAGGTTCGATTTTCCTGGCTCGAATTCGTCACATATTAGAAATTTAACCATAAAAAGACTGTGGATAATTCATCAATATATCAACAGTTGAAGAGAATCAGCGATTTACCTCATACCTAATTTAATATTACTTTTTAATCTATCTATATGTGTGTGGTCACGCTTCGAAATGGTAAACAGGGAGTAAAAACAGAATTTTCGATTGTCCCGAATACGATTCCATTAAAACTTTTTACTCCCAGTTGCATAAAATATGTTAAAAAGGGTATTTAATTATTTTTAATTATTAATATTGATAGTCCAGTTTACAAAACATAAACTAACAAGAGATTTTATATAGCTCTGGCTGCAAGAGGCCTTCAGCTATATTACAATATTCTAAAATATATATGTAATGGAATTTCTTATCTGATATGCTACATAATTAATGCTACTGTATTTTTTGTACAAAGTGTAGATGGGAGATAATCTCTGTTTTTGAATGTATGTTATATGTTTCTTACAAATTTGTTGATTATTCTCATAAGAAATAACATTAACATATTCGGTATATAGTAAGATTCTGTTGGATGATAAGAATTTCTCACAAGCTTCGTCAGTATTGCTTTAGAAACTAATTCGCAGAAGATTAAATTGCGAATTAAATTAAGTGTCGAAAATTCAAATTAATAAAAATGTACTCCCAAAATATTAGATGGCAAATTTGTTTTCCAAATGTGACTCGGTTTCTTACATACAATAAGTGTAAGCTACTTAAAAGGTTAGCATCAAAATTGCGTGTTTGATTTATTCTTGATTAAACAGTGCACAATGCAAGTTGCACCAAAATTCGTTCAAGATATTCAAGCCTTAAAATGAGTAAAATGAGTTGCTCAAACCAGAGAAAATATATAAGAACGCTGAATGAAATAATAGAATACGTAGAATTATTGAAGGCTATACTTCCGTCTAAGACTATCAATAATAGTAATACTTTGTGTTTCCTAAGCGAGTCAGTATTTATGTTTCCTTTAGCGAGTTTGAAGTTTATATACAATTTAACCATACTATTTTCACCTCCTCTCATTTATTCCTAGCATATGAAAACGAATTTGATTGCGATATAAATTGCGCTGTATTTTTGTTCAACTGTTTTATACAGACTGACTAAATTTCACTTAAACTTAACAACTATATCTAAAAGCTGCCATTGGAACGATCGGTGGAGACTTGAGTTTTTGCTTGAAACCTTATTGTTATTTATTTTTGAATAATTTGGATCAAAACTCAGCAATTCAATGCTCTGTTTTGCTCTCTAAATGTTAACCAAGTTATGTTAAAACCAGATTATTATATCTTATAGCTGCTATAGAAACAACGTTGAATATTGGGTTATTGTAAGAAATCTTTTATTTTGACTGTGCAGGTTCATTTAGATATTTTAAAATTGTATTCTACTTTGTATAGCTTCTGTAGAATCGGTTGAAATCTAATCACGAACACATATAGCTGCCATTGAAACAAACGGTTGAAAGTTTAGGTTTCTTCTAGAGCCTTTATTTATATTTCAAATCAGATATTATAATGTGTAAGTGGCTTAGTAGATTTGATAGATCATAGCTTTGAAAGCATCTTCTTCTTATTAACGTGCAGCTGCAGGTGCAGGGGCAGCTGCAGGTGCTGCTGCTGGCTTTGGTGTTGGTTTTTGTATTATTTTTGGTTTGGGGTGTTTCGGTTTTGGCTTAGGCACTTTGGGAGGAGGTTTTCCTTTTCCTACTGGGTATGAAACCACAAGAGTTGCAACTAAGGCACACAAAAATAGAAGTACCATAAACACGTTCATTTTAAAGCACTATTCAAGAAAAAGTCAGTAACATAACAATTTATAGGAAACTGTGAAACAGCCTAAATAAGTAGATTCGATTTGCCTAGCTCTAATTTGACATGTTAGCAATTTTAACTCCCCATAAGAAGACTGTGAATAATTCATTAAGTGTATCGACTTAAGATAAATTATCAGTCATTTACTTCACACCTAATTTAATCCTTCAAAACTCTATTGAGATGCCTAGAATAGTTGAAAGCTTATACTACCCTCTAAAACTGACGCTAATATTCATTTTTATCAAATTTAAACACCTTATTCAAACTATTTTTAGCTCTTGAATTTTATTTCCAGTATATGATCGATTTCAATTGCGATATAATCGATGTAGATCTCGGTGCATTTTATCCAAAAGGTTTTTTTGTTGTTGTAACTCGCCGAGGAACACAATGCATGAACAATTGTATTTGATTAGGTTTGCAGATCGGCATAACCCCCGAGATTCCACAAATAGTAATTAGGATTACAAGGTATATATTCATTTTAAAGCAAACTGCGAGCCTAAGAGCTATTTATATGCAATAGTTAAATAGCTTTCTTAATGATATTCGATATGGTTTATTTGAATTCGATGTACAAGCTTTGTGTCCTTGTAACACAATTAAAAGGTTTCCTTATGGATGTTTTTACACCCTGTATCTATAAAATAAGTAAAACGGGGGTAAGGTATGTAACAGGCAGAAGGAGATGTCTCCGATCCTCTAAAGTATATATACTCTTGATCAATATCAAAAGAAAATTCGATTTGTCTGTCCAGATAAACGCGTCGATCTCAGCAACTCTAAGAGCTAGAGACAGCAAATTTGGTATGTAGATTCCTGTGTACCATTCGCAGATCAAGTTTGTTTCAGACTATCAGATATCTTCCCCCACTCCCCCGCAAATCGATTAAGACGTTTTACAGCAACCATTTTAAAGATATAACATTGGGATTTGACATGTATAATACTTGTTGTAAACTCACCTTTTCAAAATTATTTCACTTTCAGTACAGTTGTGTAGTAAAATAAAAAGCAAAATTTCACATCTTTCACCTTGAGATCCATTTTCCGGACGTGGCAATAATCTAATATTACTATGAATTTTATGTTTGTGAATGGCTCTTAAAATAAATTTGAATAACATATAATCTCAGAAGAACCAAAACCAAGTGCTGCTTATAGTTTTTCCGACCATTTTACAGAATTGTGGACAAATTTCAAAAAGTGTCAAGAAACATGTCAGGAAATTTAATAAAAAGAGCTTTAAAAATTGACATTGCAGGTCAATCGGACATAAATTAGACACTTGCCCATGCAACCTTGAGACCCGTTTACGGCCAGGATGGATTTTTGAAATTCGGTGATATAAGAGTTGAAAAGAAAGAGTATATTGGGTTTGTGCAATGTCCCTTCAATCTAAAGCAACTAATTTTCGTACGCATGTTAGTGTAATTTGGCATACATACTAATGTTGAGCTCCTTAACAGATCTGCATCAAAGATCTTTATATTTCATTTAGCTGTACTATTTGCAAAGTCGTGTGAATCCCAAAAATTATGAGACTGTCATACTGCATTATTTAATCTCATAAAGCTGCTTAATACACAACTACTTAGTGAAAATATCAAAAGTGCTCAAATGTATTTGCCATGGCATATCGCTTGTTCTATTTGTATTAGTTTTATTGTACTCGCCTGGCTTCAATAGAAGCAGAAGGAATGTGGCATGCCATCTGCAACAAGTGTGGCAACCATGGCAACAATAACAATAGCATGAGCGCCAGCTACGATAGAAGAATTTATCGATAAGTGCGCTCGACTGTACCGAGACCGTTACAAACACGGCTAAGCTCGTACTTTATGATGCAAACATTGGCGGAGAGTTTTGTCCAATTGCCAAGGGCTTACACTGCAAGAAAATATTAGCCCGACAGGGTGTACCAGCCTAAAAGATACCCTGCACTGTTTTGAATAAGGTTTGTGTAAACAATAGCTATCACTACAGTAACATTATTAACTTCAATTATTTATATGCTTAACTTAAAGGTGGGAGTTGTATTTCGAGGACAATAAAACTATATCTTCAAATGATTCACATTTAGATGCATAATTAATCAATAGAGTGAATCTACTAGTAAAAAGAAATGTATGTATGTGGAAATTAATATTGGTTTGAAGAGAAGGATCATTATTGGGAGGATCATTTACAATATTGGAAACGTTTTAAATTTGGATTATCTTCAAAGAATTTTTCCAAAAAAATCAATTGGCTTTTCTGTTCAAATTGCGTTTTATTCTATTTTAATTTGAAGAACTAGTCCTATTACCATATTAATCAATATATTTTGAACTCCTCTGAGTACTTTACTGTATTTTACTTAAATGTATCGAGTTGACATACTATAATATAATAAAATACAAAATATATGCAAAGGAGAATAAACTGTACATTAACAGGACAAGCGGATATCAATAAGGATTGTGCTTGAGAATCAGCTTAGACTTATAGCAGCTGGAATTCTATGAAAATTTGAAATGTTTGGGAAGAGTTGTAACCAAATAATGGCATTTGAAGTCCAAGTCGACTCAATTGTTCACAATGATGCAGAACTTGTATGTAATGTGTTTTTGAATGGTTTTCTTCTGCCTGTTGCACGAATTTCGATAAACTTGAAGGACCCATTGAAAGGACTTATAACGGAGGGTATCGGACAGGAGGTGGATGGAGCCCACGCTTGATGCCATTGCTGGCCACGCCCACGCCCACACACGCACACGCACACGCACATAACACACGCATACATAGACTAAATAGTTTATGTTGTTTACCAGCCAGCTTGCAGCAGTTGCTGATGTTATTGTTGTTGTTGTTGCTGCTGCTGCTGCTGCTGTTGTCCTGCACTTTGGCATTAAGCGCAGCGCCCATCCTTCGACATGCACGAACGAAAGGATGCCAATGCCAAGCGGAGCGGAGTGAAGTGGAAAGCACGTAACCATCGCAATCGGAGCGGCATTCATGTGTATATGCGACTTAAGTGCGGGGGCGGGTTGTGGGTGCGATACCCGTGTCCATACGGCGTACTGGGCAGTGCGGGGGCGTCGCATGGACATGTCGTGCTATTTGACTGCCCTCCTTACCATTGTTGTCCAGCTGAGCCCCTTATCCCCCGTCCCTCCACAAATCTAATAAAAGTATGCAGCATTTCTCTCCTTTACCATTTTCCTTCCTTTCCTTCCTTTCTATTTTTTTTTGAGTGTCCTACTTTCGATGGGCCAACAGGAGAGCGTTGATGCAGTCCTGTGGGCCCATTCAAAGTCAAAGACTAAACCATGCTGGTGAATGTTTTTCCTTTCAATTCTACGTTAAGCTTATGATTTCCTACTAAGTGGGCATAAAGCTCAGTGCAGAGAATCACCTAAGCCATCAAATTGCAGCGCCTTGGTGGCATTATTATAATTAATTATACTCCGGAAAATATATCGAATTATTCAAAATAAACGAAAGAAAAAACAAAAAAGTTAAATCCCCCTATTGTTGTTATTGTTTCTTTTCATGTTAGACTGTTATAATTACACAGTGCTATACAAATTTCAAAGTTCTAACAAGTTTACGGGTATGTTCTGTACCTGCGACCTATGATATCTGTGCTATCCCCTTCAGATCCTAAGTTTTCTCTTCACCTCGATCTCCTTTACAAATGCAATGATTATCCTTGGATTGAGAGTTCCTGTAGTCCTATATTCCTGGGTAGATGTGCTTTTCCAGAAGATTACTGCTTCTTTTAGGCAGGGCGATACAATCTATCTGAATGTGTAATGAGGATTCATCCTCGAGATAGCAAAATCTGCATGTCAAACTGATCACAATTCTTAGTTTACTGAAGTCACTTGTTAGTCTACAATTTATCGAAAAGAAACCAGAAACTTTCATGAGTGAATTTAAAAAAAATATACAAATTTTATTTAAAAATAAATTATTATTTTTTTATGTTTATTGTTTCTATAATTTGGTCGAATACGTAGACCATTTCCGAAACTAGTTGACATATTTAAATACACTGTTTTTAATTTATTTTTGATCATTATAAATAAATGCAAATCTTTGATCAATAATATGCAACAACATAACAATAATACTAAGTCAATAAATTCAATTTAGCTATATTTAAGGTCGAGTCAAAGGAAAGCAATATTAAGTATTTAATAATTAATTAGTAATCTCAAGAGCTCTATTGTGGAACAATCTGTTACCCCAGCAGACATGACATTTCTAACTGAGTCGCTGAGACTCAACACGTATCCTGAATATCAAAAGTCACATGTTGGCAAATGGAGACCAGATATAAACAGTCACAGTTCTGATTATAGCCACAGTTTCTATATTATCAGGTATAAATATTCACATTAACAGTGCAAAATCGACATTAACCGTTTTAAAATATGTTTCGATATTCGACATTAATGAATAATGTCAGGACGAATTTTTTAAAAACCAAGAAAGGACGGCAATCTTCTGAATACCGAAGCTATATACCCTAGCAGGAATTAATTTTTATACAAAACTTAATTTTTGTCTGATTGCTTCTATGGGAGCCATGTGGTCCGATTTTGATGAAATTATAGGAAACTATTTGAAGTATAATAAAACTCTCACTTAGTTCGGATGAAAGATTTGTATAAACGATATAGTAGGAAAGTTTGGTGAGGATACATTTGTAAACAAACAAGTTTTTCATACAAAAACATCGTTGTCGACCAATCATTTCCAAGAATTAAAGGGAGTCCAATACTATTGAATATTTTGATGTTTTAATTTTAATCGCCCTTCCCTGCGATTCTCAAGAATTAATAGGAGTTCACTACAATTCCCATTTGGGAAGTCTACTGTTCATCGCACCATAGTCCTCTACAATTTTTTATTTTTTTGGAGGTCTACTTTTGATCGCCCTTCTCTGCGATTCTCAAGACATAAAGGGTGTACTATATAATAGCTTAAGGGAGAGATAGAGAGAGCTAGAGAGAGGGAGACAAAGTGAGAGATGGAGAGAAATAGAGACAGATCGCCCTTCTCTGCGATTCTCAAGATTTAAAGGGAGTCCACTACAAGTAACAATTTTTGTGGTCTCCAGTTGATGCCCATTTTCTGAGATTTTCAAGACTAAAATGTTAAGAAAGAACGGCAACCTTCGGAGTGCCGAACTATATACCCTAGCAGGAATTAATTTAGTTTGGATGAAATATTTATAAAAGCAAAAAGTTTGATATAGCGATATAGTGGTTCGATTTTGACCAAAATAAATTGGTCAGATTGTATAAACTCTCTAGAGACTCTGTTTGGGAATGTTATTCATACGAAACCATAGTTGTCGACCGATCATTCCTATGGCAACTATATGTTATAGTGGTCCAATCCGGCTGGTTCCGGCATATATACTGCCTGCAGTAAAAAGAAGTGTCTGTGCCAAGTTTCATTACGATAGCTTTAAAACTGAGAGACTATTTAGCATAGAAACAGACGGACATCGCTATATCGACTTGGCTATTCATGCTGATTCAGAATATATATACTTTGTTGGGTTGGAAACGTCTCCTTCAGTCCATTACACATTTCGAGATGAAATTAAAATACCCTCTGCTAGGGTATAATAATGCTAGAATGAAATATCTCAATTGTTACTCTTTTAATGGGTATTAAAAACCAAAATAATAAAACAATGTTAACAAAGGGATAAGAGAGTTTCAGTTCACTGTAAATTTCGAAACAGAATGATTTTGGTCACAGTCACTGATATTTAAAAGTAACAGTCACAGTTGTAACTGTTAATGTTATATTTAGCATGCGTGTTGCCTGTAAAATAACAGTGCTCTGTAAAAGAGAGGAGAACGACGCGACGCAACACGACGGTAAAAACGCGTTGCATGAAAAATGCAACGAGACGAAAGCAGCCAACAGAAAGTTGTTGTGCTGCGTGGGTGATTCAAAGAGCGCGCCAAAGAGAACTGTGCATAAAAGAGAAACCAATATGTTGGGTCGCTCTTCATTGGCTGAGCACAATACAAGCCGCCAATCAGACAATCTATCGATAAAATGCTTATCGCATTGCAGATGTAACATGAAGAAGTGTTGGGAGCAATAACGAAAAGACAGAGCAGTAGGTAATATTATGAGAAATAGTTTTATATGTAATCTAAAATCAAATCCAAGTGAAAACTAAACCCATATATGTATATATGTATGTATGTATGTACGTATGTATGTACGTATGTATGTACGTATGTATGTACGTATGTATGTACGTATGTATGTATGCTTCCCACTGTTTGGACTCGATGGACCGTTGCAAATTTTCAAATATTATATAGTGGCTTATCTGGATATCATGAATAGTTTTTCCTTAAATTTTAGAATATTTGATGTTGGCATTATCACAAGTTTAAAGTCACTATTATGTGCGAATACACGCATAGATTTTTTTTAAAATGCAATAATTCCAATTAATTTATATATATGTATATATTTTGATCCTTCATATATTAAAGAAAGAAAAACAAATAAATAAAAACAGATATAATAACATTTACAGTTCTCACAAAACAATATGATTTAATTTGAATTTTTGTTCGATATTATTACACATGCAACATTTTCACAAGCCTTTGCCCACTGTGCCAACTTTTTGCCAGTCACAAACAACAATAACAATGCGTCGCCAAGCGCACACACACATGCGGAATAGCATATGTATGGTTGATATATATATACTCATATATATATATTGAAAACGACGCTCTGGCGCTCGTTACAACGCTGAGTGGGAGAGTGGGAGCGAGAGCAAACACATTTCACTTGCGAGCTCTGGTTACTCTCCCAGCAGCACTTGTGTTGCGAGTGGTGTGTGTGTGTGTGTATTTGTATCTTCGTTCAGCTGTGCGAGGTGCGCATGCTTGTAAAAGAGAGCGATTACACGCGCGCATGCCGTACTGCTCGCACACAATGTGGTAAATATGCTTTTTTACCACCGAACGCGCTGCTCATTTTCTCAGTTCGTATTGAGACTTTGTGGCGCACGGTTGAAAATCTACAGAAGTATCAGAAAAGCGCACATAAAGCACTCCAAATAAAAGGCAACGAGAGACGGCAATTGTTATTGTTGTGTTGTATATTGTGCAATATCTCAGCAAAAATACTTGCAAACATAAAACGTGAGTGCGTGTGTGTGTGTGTATATGTGCATTTCGCATATTCCTATCAATTTAAATTAAATACATTTTTGGCTTAATTAAATACTTCCGCGCGTCGTCGTTGTTGTCGCCGCGGCAGTTTTTCCATTGCGTGCGCTCTAAACGCTCTCTCGCCCCGCCGCATTGACGTCGACGTCACACACACACTCTCACACAGACAGACACACACAAAACATACACAGACACATACACACAACAAAACTCTCAACTCGATTGTTTCTGCTCTCGTTCTCGCAACACTCTCGTTGTTTGGTGCCACCGTCTCTGTCATTTTCAGTCTCTCTGTCTCCCTCTGCCCGCCGCATTCGTTTTGTTTGTGTATCAAAAAGGGCCGCCGCCGAGCAGCAAAGCAGCAGCAGACACGCGATAGCAGCAGCAACAAAACAACAAAATCAAAACGTTCACATGCGAATTCATTTCAACAAAAACTACACAAATAATAAACAGTATTAGTTATACATATATATCAAGTGCAACGTGGGCAACAACCCCGACAAGGTAAGAAGAAACAAAAAAAAAAAAGCCGACGCCTAACGGGTGAAAGTGTTATTTTACGGTTTTTATACATAGTTGCAACGCTTGCATATGTTCATACAGTTGCTCAATGTGTGTGTGTGTAAGTGTGTAGTTGTGTGTGTGTGCTATGTGCGTTGATGAATTTCATGCAAAATTGTTTAAAAAACTTTTCTAAGCGCCTCGTTTGCTTTGCTGTTTTGCTTCGCAGCAAAAACAGAAACAACAAACGTAACCGGTAGGCGCTGCTTTTGCCACCCACGAAATAGCCAAACAAAAAGGGCAGCAGAAAGAAGAAGAAAGAAAAAAGACCAAGGTACTTTTGCTCTTGCCTCCCACATGCGCTCTCTAGCTCTCTCTCGCTACTGCTGGCCATTCTCTCTTGCGCTCATTGCAACCCCTAGCACACGCAGCTGTTGTTGGCGGCTACCTGTGCGACGTTGTGCGTACTCGTTCTCTTTGCTGCTGCTGTCGCTGCCTCTGTCGCTGTCGCTGTTGACGCTTCGTGTGTGTGCTGCCGCTGCTGCTGTTGCTCGTTGCACGAAAGAGCCGATGTTGACGTTGAACGGCTCTCACAGGTTTTCATTTCTTATTTGACCGTCATTCGCCAGCGCGGCGCCGAAGTGTACAACAGCAAGAAGTCTTCAATATAACGGATGAAAATTATTTACATGCAACTTCATAAAGTTAATGTGTGTGCCAAGTGTATGTGTTAGTGTGCGACGCAGCAGCGAATTCCAATTCTATACAATTGTCAATTGTCAAAGTTGAATGTAAGTAGGCGCCGACGTCTGTCAAAAAAAGAAAAGAATGCTCCCATTGACAGTTTAAATTTTATAGAGTGCAGTTATCTTTCGCATCCGCATAAAAAACATACATATATATAAATAAAAAAACAACAATGTGCATTCAATAAAATTCAGCAAATTTTTATAAACAATACGCTAACAGTTGTAAATTCTAGTGAATTGAAAATTCAACAGTTTCAGCCAGACAAATATCACATTGTGCATACAAATTGTTGTTGTTCTCTCATCGCCGCCATTTTCAAGCCTGGGTACGCAAAAAAAAAAAAACCAAAAAAAAAATAAAAGGAAAATGTAGAAAAGAAAAAAACGCAAACAGCCGCCGCCGTCGCCGCCGCATATAAAAACAAAATCGAGAAAAGCGCACGGACTGTGTTATAAAGTTTGGTGCGCTTTCGGTTTTGTTGCTTGCCTTTCCAGCGTGCAGCGTGCGGCATGCGGCGTGTGGCGCGGGGCGCGCGGCGTGTGTGCTTGTGTCTGTGTTTCATTAATGAAAAAATCATCCCCCGGCATTTTGACTAGCAAGCGGCGCCCCCACAAACAAAGCAGAAATCAACAGCAGCTCAACGCCGTCCCGTTCTCCATTCTCCAACAACTTTTTCGTGCGCTTTTCCATTTTCCCATAAGGGTTGCGAGCGCGCACGGAAATCAAAAAAAAAAAAAAAAAACAACCAACAAATGTAGTAGTAACAGTACAAGAAACAACTTTTTCAAGTTTACTTGTACGCGATTTTTCCACTGTTAAACGGTTGCCGCCAGTTGTGTTTCATTTTCATTTCGTTTCCATTTGGCTTTTCCGCTTCACCGTCGGCTTCGTTGCGTTGTTGTTGTTGCTATTGCTGCTGTCATTTTGTAAGTTTTGTCCGTTCGCTTTTGTGGCCTTTGTCCTTCGTGTTCGTTTTGACATTTCGGCCATATTCCTTTTTACCGTTATTATTCTGTTTGCCGGCGCTTTTTCGGCTGCTTTCTTAGTTACCATCGTCTGCTTCTGTCCTCTTCTACTTCTTTCTTTTTGGCTGCCTCCCGAGGGTTGTTTCGGAAATTTGCGGCGTGCATTTTGTTTTCCATCTGATTTATGCACTCTCCAATTAGAAGGCATTTCCCATTATACAGATATCATAATTTACAAGTTGCGAAATATTGGCTATAAAAATGTATATATAAATCGGTGGTTTCCTTGAATGTTTACTGGGGATTTCCTTTATTTTTTCGCTTTCACTCGAAAGACGGAACACTCCTTATACATATACTATGAGAAGATATGTATATAGCTTCGTATATATATACAAATATATATACTTAAAACCTAATTATGATAATAGTTTGAATTAACAGCTTCAGTATAGTAAACACATCTGATTTTCATTAGTTTATTTATTTTTATATATATATACTTGAAATATTCTTGAGATGGTATAAAAGGTATATAATTTGATACAGACTTCGCTTGCCCCCTAAAATGTTGTCTTTCGTGATCCTGCCCTTCCACAGAATATTTTGTTTAAACTACTCGTGTTTGTTTTTGTGGTTCTGAATCTCATCCTAAGTTGTCATCTACAGGGGTTTTCAAGGAAATCTTTTAAGATTTTGTCTTAGATTTGCTATGCCACAAAAATATTGTAAAATATTTGTTCAAACATATTTATTTAATATTTTTGATAGGATAAAAACAACCAAGAAATTATATTTTTAGAATTTTACTAAAAATATCAGTTCAAATATATACAAAATAATAAGTTAAAAAACCTTAATTTTCTGCCCGCCAAATTTTAATTTGCATCAAGTTGGCATGTCATGCATTTTTATATCAAGCAAGTTGGCATCTTCATCGTTTGGTTGGCATTGTAATTCATAATTCTTATTAGAGTTTTTGTTTTAAATGCAAATTACTAACATAATCAAATGAAATGTTCATCAAATTTGATACAAATTACTCAGCATTACTCAAATTACAAACAGATCTTTTTGACAAATTTGATTTATAATTCGGTTGGTTTTCAATGGGAAAAACATTTCTAAACAGCTCCGTTTTAATTGAAATTATAAACCACTGATTGTTTTTGAAACAAATGCAAAATGCTAATTAATCGAGAAGATTCCTTACAAACGATTTCCTATATATTATAAAAATTAAAAATAAAGTTCCATTTCAAACGTGCATAACTCCAAATTAATATTGAACAATCGCTTAAAATCTATTAAAAGTTTTTCCAACTCCGTCAATAGTTTGATATCGACAGTATTCCCTTCTGACTCCAACTCTCTCCAATTTAAATAAATTAGTTTCCAGTAATCTCTTTTTTTAGTAACTCTATTTATGCTAGACTTTTCGAACAATCGCAGAAGTTCTAATCATTTACAGCTGGTGAAAACTGTTTAACATAACAGATCCTTGTGAGTATAACAGCTCAAATGAGTTCCTTCCGAATGAGCATTAACATGTTAATTAACATTGTTGTTTGCTTACATAAATAGGAAAACTGTAAGGGAAAAGTGCTATTAAACTTTAAATCAAAGGAATTGAATGGAATAATAAAGTATAAAAAGATCCTCAATAATCGGTTGTAACTGACATCTTAACATCCTTTTAATAGGACGTGAAATCAGTTGAGATCAGATTAATGGTTTTACTTAGTTTACAATGTATCTGTTCCATATGCTTTTAGTTTTGTGTGTAAATTTCACATGTGTTACGAAACCAACAAAATAATCTTGCATATTTTCAATTTATGCCATTTTGATGGGTGACAGATAAGTAACAATTAGCGTATTGAAAGCCAATCTATATGATTGATATGATTGTAGATAATACAAGTGTCTAATTGGGCACAGATCGATGATGATATATGTATGTGTAAGTAAAGATAATAGATAAGCTTAGTATTCGTTCTGCGTCTTTTACAAATTGGTTCAATTACTTGATTATGCCCCAGTGGTAAAATGGTTTTAATTTGTGTATTTCATTTATCTAACCACTTATTTCAAGTGCTTCGCATGTTTTGAGGAAAATAAATTATCCCTAAATGGTTTTATTTTATCACAGTTGTAAAAAAGTGAGTAATCTAAGTTCAGTTAAGAAAAAAACTTGACTTATCAGTTTCCATATCCGAGTATCTTTCATTCCGAATCGTTTTCTCGTTTTCGAACTTTTATTTAAATAGCTCCAAGAAAATCTTTTCAGACAGCATTTTGTTTGAAAAGCTTTCATTCAAGTTGTTCCTAGGGAAACCTCACAACCGAATATTCAATCGTCTTATGGAATTCCTCTCAATTTTGATTAGGAATAATATGAACGGTATAAAAAATGGAGGAGGGTTGATTACAATCCTCAGCTGAAACTTTTAATCCTAACTTTTATCGTTATATTTTATTGCTTGCTTAAATATTTTGAAGGTTTTTTTGAAATTGATTATTTATCAATACAAAATATATAAGCTTCTAGTTTATTTATGTCACTGCTGTGCACATATATCTAATAAATTGAATATACATATAAGTATTTGATTGCATTGGAAATTTCTCTACCATTCACATCAATTTACATTGAGAATTTTCTCTCGATTGCTAATTCGATCACCATTTTGTAATGCATATTTTAATAACCTCTTTCGCTCTGTGTTTTCCTTTTACAGCTGATTCTACAAACAGAAGAAAGGAAAAGAAGAGAAACCTAAGCGATTTGTTGTTATTTATCAACACAAGTGCAATAAGATAGTCCAATACGGTTCTAAGAAGTTGAAAGTGCTTGAAAAGAGAACAACACTAAGTAAAGTATCATAAAGTGCAGCATCCTTAATTAAGGAGCTCAAATCGCGCGCGTTCATTCAACAATTTTAACAATCGTTTCCCCATTTGCGGAGCCGTGTCCGGTACAATCTGTGCAACGTTCTTCGCTCAAGTGGGTTGCCACACAAAGCATCGTTAGTATTAATTTGTTGGTGTAACAACACATCCCCCTTTTGTCCAGTATACCGCGCAGATAAAGGCTCCGGCCCCAACCGACCGTCAAGATTCTTTCCAAAAAAACTCTGCTCGACACGGAGGCTTCGCTCTTATTCAATACGGCGACCACAATGCCCTATAACGGCGCTAGCAACGGCAGTGGTGTCGGTGGTCCCGTCGCAGGCAGTAGTGTGACTGGAGGCGGAGCCCCCATTGTCGTCACCGAGGGACCCCAGAACAAAAAGATACGCACCGGCGTCCAACAGGCCGGCGAGAACGACGTCAATATGCATGCTCGGGTGAGTAATATTACGGTTTATAACCTATCGATTAATTCATATTTTTGGTATATAAAATCCTTGCATCGACTTTTAGTCCGCATTTACACGATGATTTAAACACGCGAGTTGTTCCTTTCTACTTCTTGAAAGCTACCGAAAAAAATCACTTGCATTTAGACGGAGTAAATCACGCAATGCAATTGACTTTATGTTGGATTGCAACTCTGATTTAAGTTATCGCTAACCAATTTCATACAAACAGAGAGCAAAATGCGTAAAACAGAGCAAAAATGCGCAAAAACTCTGGTCGTGAGTTTTTGTACGACCCCTCTTCCCTACAAGCAAAAAACTCTTTATTTAAACTTGCGAGTTAAAATCATCGTCTAAATTCGAACTTAGTTTTAAATATCGTTATTCGATAGCTTAATGTCTGCAATCGATGTGTCGTTATTAAAAATGGATTTTGATATTTTCAAGGTTAAAATCAACGCATCGATGTTGTTTATTAAACATTGATTTATTTTTGTGTGGTATTTACTATTGAAAATTTGATATTTATATAATTATATTCATATATTTGATGTTTCGATTTTGAACATATTTGTTTTGTTATTTTAAATTGATATATCGCTCATATTTTGATCAAAAAATTGATATCGATACTTTGTCATTGATGTTTTTTACATTAAAACTAAATATCTTGTATCGACACACTGTTTGCCTTCATAGAGAATCGAAATGTTGGTATTTAAAATTTCGTTTTATATCGATGAGCCTGGGAACTCTGGTCTTTTTTCGATGTTTTCTAACACTAAAATTGATGACATTTCGTGTCGATATACGCAAATCGGTCAACTTTTATTTTCATTTATTTTATAGTCAAACTCCCCCATCTGAAATCGAAACGTTAATATTTTCAACGTTTTTGAAGACCAAGACAAACATTCTCCGTGCTTTCTTTCTGTGGGGGTGCCAAACGACAAATTTACCAAAATTTCTGTGTGAAATCTAATCATCGATATATCGTTTATGTATAAAGTCGAATCTGAATTTACTTGAGCTTAGCTAAAACTTGTAGTAATCGTTCACTCCGTACAACATTCTAATAGATTCAATAGTATTTTATATAGATAGCTCTTATATATACACAGATTATCAAATTACCTTAATCAAGTACCACTACCTTTTCGGATTATAAAACAATCACAAATATAATATTTTGTTTAGTATACATCGCTATTCAGTTATTCAATCGCACAGAAATTTCTCCGAATATGAACAACCCTTACCTGGGAAGGTCTTAGTATATCGTTGCGGGGCTTAACTTCAGTCTACCCCCATTAGCGGCATATTGGAAAGCACACATTTCTGCCATCTATTGCATTAGTTGGTCTATTCAATCAGAGGGGGCGAACTTACCCCAACTCTGCCTCGAATCCATTTGCCTGATAACAAAGGGGATGGCGGCCAGGAATTCATGATAAAGTTTTCGACCATTTCTCGATTATTTTGTTGTTGTTATGTTTTGGGGTTGAAATGCAGTTTGCAAGAGAGCGTTAAGGTTATTATGAAGCGAGTGCCTTCATACCTGAGATACATTTCGTGCAGGGCGCTTAAAGAAACTTCGCCGTTAGATTTGAAATGGTTGCATATGAAGCTCGATCTACATCCAGCTGCTTAGTTCCGATTATGCCATAATATTTCTTAAGTTCTATACCTGAACGTAAAGTTCAGGTTTTCAGGACCTATTCATTTTATATAATGTCCATTTAGAACAAATTGTGAAGAGAGGACATACAGATGAAATTAATATTAAGGTGCCCAGTTAAGTATATCGTATGCAAGTTTCGTCTTTACACATTATTTTCTAGTCTAAAAAATCCTGAATAAAAATGTTGCACTTATTGTGTACTAAAATATTATATATTTGTCGCACATCTTTAGAATATATAGAATCAACAAGCAATAAAACATTTTAATAACAAACAAACAACTAATAAACCGTTCTAAAGGTGCGGTCACACGATATGTCAACTATAGTCTGCCATACCTGCCACATAAATTTTGTGATTGGGATACCTGCTCACACGATATATTCAAATTAAGGATTTCTATGGTAGGAACGTGCAATATAAGTTTATAGTATGTTAACATATTTAACATACATATATTCTAACTTTTGCCATACTCAATTTTTTCCAGTTGATTTCGATAACGATATTACATATATGTGGCAAAATGCCATATCGTGTGTCCTTAAGAGATACTATTCCTATCGATATTTTAAGAGAACGATATTTTCCCATAACTACAAATTATTGTAGAATGAACGAAACATCAATAAAATTATATGTTGTCTTAATAAAATTCAGTTATAGAGTACGGACTCCTGACTTAAAAGGCTCCGAATTCGAATAATTTAATTTGTGAATATATTTCTATAATAAAGCTTCATAATGCTTCATAGCAATCACCTCTTTCCCAATTAAATATTTAAAGAAATAATAATAGACAATTTCAATAAACATATTTAATATTTAATAAAATTGGGGGATAAAAAGATCATGTTTATTGGAAAGAATTTAAAGAAGAATATTTAAAAAAAAAGTCAAAGTAATCCCCCAATTTTATTAAAAATTAAATATTTATTTTACCCCCCAACTTTATTAAAAATTAAATAATTTGTTATATCAATATGCGATTGATTTCCAAAACTTCAAATGTCATCAGATCAAATAACTATAATAATAAATTACTCCTAAAAGTTGTTTATTTTTTATATTTATTTATTTTTTCTGGTTAACTTTACACTTAGAGAAATAGATGTGGAAAATCGCCATACTTTTGAAGCCAACGGCAGTAAGCCTTACTTTTTTTTGAATTTAAGAAATATATTTCTAAAATTTAGAAATTATTTTTATTAAACAGAAATTTTTTCTGGCTTTTAGGGTGAATTCAATGGCATTTAGTTTTCTGGGTGATATGTAAGCTAAGGTTAGTCAAAACAATTTAAGTGAAACTCTTTGAAAATGAATCTCACTTAAGAAGGACTCTTCTCTCGAATTATGATTACAAATATTATCCGATGGTTTCTTACAGTGGCTCTCGAGTTCTTTCTTGTCCCTGTTAAAGTAGCTAGCTTGGTCTATAGATAATTGAGATATATTATACAAAATTGTTTTAATTAAGCAGCAAAAATGGAACTGTCTTGGAGATGATACTCCTATCGATAAATCGATATTAATTAATCGGTTTGAATACAGAGCAAATATCAGTTAATATTAAACAATTTCTCTTTACAGTTGCTGTTGAGCTATTTATTGTCACTGTTAAACTTAAGTAACTCAGCCGCGTGGCGTCTGTTGGGGCATTTGTTGGCATTGCGGCGCCGTCGGGGCATTCAGACAGCCCCAGAGCAAGTCAGACCAGACCAGAACAGAACCAGAGACCAAGCCAGACCGTCAGTATCTAGATAGAGAGGCGCAGAGTTGGCGCTGTCTGAGGGTTGGGAAAAATCGATTTTGGCCATTGGCAGCGGCAGCGGCAGTGGCAGCGGCGTCTGTGGGAGCGAAATTTGTTGTTGTCTGCTTTGCCGGCGCTTTATCTCTGCATGCCGATAAAATGTTGTTTGTTTTTGTTTGTTTTGTTTTTTTTATATATATATATATATCTTATCATACATATATGCAAAGGCCCAAAAGCGAACACACAAAACAATAGAAATGGCAGCTGAAAAACGAGACGAAACTGTTCAATGGGCCGCGGCACATTGAGCTGAAATTGATTTAGTCGAATGCGAAATTGTGCGAGCTGTTGTTGTTGGATGGGAAAATGTTCTGGTTCTGTGTATTTATTGTTGGACTATGCGGAAAACTCTCGGGTGGTTTGCTGTTGAGAGCGGAAAATGTTGCTGCTGCGGCCGCGCAAAGTATGCAACAATTTTGCTTCTCACGTCGCCAAGTCCTGTGTGTGTCTGTGTGTGTGAGTGTGTCTCATTTGGCATTTGAGCTGTTGCTTCCGTCTGCTCTTGTCACCCACACACACACCCCCGCACACACACACACACACATACACACTTCACTTGACTTGACAGCGCAATTAGCACATGAAGCAGCATCTTCTCGTCATTTGAAGAGTTTTGGCCGTGTTGCTCTTTGGCCCTTAGCATGGCTAGAGCTAAGGCCGAGACTTAGGCCAGGCCAGGCCAGACCAGCGCCGTTAGCCGCTTGCCACTTGCCACATCGTTTATGCCTTTTGCACTGCCTGCCGGCGCTGCTGCGTACGTGCCACGTGTAACGTTACTGAACGGTACGCGACTGTCGCCCCAATAGTGCTAACATCCACACCTGCCCCACCTGACCTCTTGGCCCCGCCCACCGTCGCTTTGGCCCGCACTTCCCTGTGATTAAGTGCACTTGGGCGGCGGATGCGCTAAAAATCTTATGCAAAAGTTCAACACGCTTAACTGCACTTGCAGCAGGTTAAACGTTTTACACGCCAAGTGCCAGGGTGAGTGGGATCAGCTTTAAGGATTGTGCCCCTAATACGTCCTGTGATCAGCAGAAATGCACATTCGAGAGTGCGAGCTACTTCGCTCCAAAAGCAGCTCTAACGTATCGACAGGTTACAATTCAGGAATAAGTTATACGTTCTTAATAATCAACAACGGGTTAGTCTAATCTGAAAATGTCTACAACTCTGTATAATCTTTTTTCCATCGAATTGATGTATTTATCTTAATCAAGCAATAAAAAGTATCCTATTTTACTCCCTGTACCCCTAAAATGGGTAAAAAGGGGGTACTACATCTTTGAAAATGTATATAACAGAATATGCAGAAAGAGACCCTATAAAGTATATATATTTTTGTTTAGTATCAATAGCCGGTCAATATGGCCCTGTTCGTCTGTCTGTCTGTCTATAAGAACTAGACTCCAAATTTGGAATGTTGTTTAGTGTATAACACGCGCAAGTCAAGTTTGCTTTGCATCCGAGATATTTCTACACCCCCAACCCCCCCGCAATTCGATAAAAACGATTTGCGCTCACAATTTTGAAGATATAGCTTTAAGAGTTGACATGTGTAATACTTTGGTCACTCTTAATCTACTGTCCAAATTTCAGATCGATTGGATAATAAACACGTAAGTTATTCAACAAACAAGATTCAGTACTGTAGATCGGGGGGAAGAATAAGCATAGTCGCCACTTGAAATGCCTCGGTTGCGTTGTCGCTTGTGTGCTTGCGTCTTTGTGTGTGTGTAAGTGTGCGAAGATATGTTTGGAAGTTGTAGACCTGGGTACAGGGAGTTTCTTAGTCGGGTGTACTTGACTAGAGCACTTTTAATTGTTTTCTTTTCCTTTTCAATTATATATCAAAAAATCCTTTACAAATACATACTACTTGTATTGTTTATTTATTTTTACTAATGAATGGATTTCTTTTGCTTTTAAATAAATTCAAAAACATAGTGATTTTCATAATTTGCTTTGTTTAATTTTGCCAGCCACCCCACATTTCCATGCCATAGAGCTGATGTAGCTCTGCCGACTGTGTGGCATCTACCAAAAGCTACCAATTTTTGACCGCAGCATGCAATTTGCAGGCATGTTGCAAAGACTCCCAGCATATAGACGAACTCCCCCCGGCCGTCTACAGATCACTCAAATGCATCAACTCCAATGTGCAGCCCACACCTCCGCCCCGTCTCGCCTTGCCCCGTACCGTACCCGTTCGCGTCCCTGTCCCCGTCCCCGTCCATCGCTTAGAGGCGACTACTCGAAAATGCATAACATCGACAGAGCGACGCCGCTGCGTCTGGCCGCGTGACGCACGCGGCTGTGGCATCAACAGCCATGGCAAATAAATTTTGCATGCTCCCCAGCTAGCGTCAGAGTACGTCAGAGACCCCCCGCCCCCCACCCTCCAGTCGAGCAGATGCCCCCGCCAGACAGCTAAAAATAGATTGCATATTCGTCTGACCGAGCCAACATTAGCACTGGATCTGTTGGGCCTGGGCTTAGTCATTGGCATTGGCAGCACCATCCTGCAACCCGCAGCAGCATCCTTCATCCTTGCGATGTATGTAGTTATCCTGTGTGCGAGTGCGAGTGCGTTTTTCGGTGGTGCGTCTCGAGGCCGTTGCCTGCGGCGGCTGCTCAAATGCCACCCCATTTTCAAATTACACAATTTTCCCCATTTTACCGTATGCATTTCTGTTACCTGACTCGCGTTCGACCGCCTGCCCCACCCCACCCCACCCCATCCCCCAATATTTTGAACATAATGCGTCCAAGGCCTCACCGAGTAGCCAGAAATGCATCAGCCGTTAGACTCCTCGTCGCCGCCTCGTCCTCGCCTGTCCTTCGTCCTTTATATTCCTGTTAATTAAATGCATCGTTCGTGCAACATCCTGAATGCGGCTATTTTGACCATCTTTCGATAGGGGTGGCATTTTTCGTGCTGCCCTGCCACGAGGGTTGTTTCGTGAGTGTGTTCTTGCAACAAATTAATTGATAAAAAAAACTAAAGTGTCATCATTTCTTATTTTTGGGGTGAACGTGAAGTTCTCTGGTTAAACGGGTTAACGGCTGAGAAAATTGTAAACGTTAACGCAGCTGGCCTTGAGCTCATATTTTATTTTATTTGTTTACAACACTAAATCTAGTATTAAATAGTAAACCGAATATAACCTCAAATAGAAAGATAAAGATACAATAGATAAAGATTTCAGCATATTTTATAAAATTATGAGATTTAATCATATTCTTATACTTTTTATCCCATCACCCTCAAGACCTTCCACACCGCCACTTGACCTAACATTTATATCTTTCTATCTTATACTATTTTTCTTTATATTAATAACTCTTAATTCCTAATTATTACCCCAAAGTCCTTTGCATAATGTAAATAATAATGTAAATAGCTGTATATAATACTTTAGATCATCTAGACAAAGTTTCATTCCTTTAATTTCACACTAGCTTAAGTTGCCTTAATAGGTAATAGTATTCTAATCAAACTGATATTTCAATTACAAAAAATATACAAAAGAAATACTTTTCATCCGAGTACTTTTCAATTTGGTGTTCCCATTTTCGAGTGAAATAGCAAGCGCTTCTTCTTATACTCTATTAACAAATAGTTTTTTTGTAAAAAACATATAGTATTGGGTTAGTTAAATTTGAGTTCAATTAGTCTTCATTTCTTTACCACAAAGCCAAGTCGCTTGAAGAACTTTTCAGAACTGTTAAAGATTTTGATTCCGAATGATGTGATTCGACAGGCCCAAAGAATTTCGAAATCTGGCAAATAAACTTCCCCCAACATGTTGGTGTCATTATTTAGAATCAATTGTAACTTCGTGTAGGAAATTTTAACTCCCTGTACCCATAAAATGGGTAAAAAGAGCAGAAGGAGACTTCTCCGACCCTATAAAGTATATACATATATTCTTGATCAGTATCAAATGAGATTTCGATATGGCCATGTCCGTCTGTCTGTTCGTCTGTCCGGATGAACGCGTCTATCTCAGCAACTATAAGAGTTAGAGACACCAAATTTGTAATGAAGGTTCCCCCAATTCGACAAAAACGTTTTATACCAACAATTTAAAAGATATAGCTTTGGGATTTGGCATGTATAGTACTTCAGGCAGTTTCAATCTGCTCTCCAAATTTCAAGTCGATCGGATAATAAACACGGAAGTTATTGACGAAAGAAGTTTCAGTGCTGCAGCAAGGAGGGAAGAAGAAGCACAGCCAACACTTAAAATGCCTCGCTTACGCCGTGGCTCGTGTGTGTGCGGCTTTGTGTATGTATGTGTAAGTGGACGAAGATATGAGTGGAAGTCTTAGACCTGGGTAAAGGGAGTTTCGTAGTCGGGTATACGCGACTAGCACATTCTTACTTGTTTCCATAAATTATAATATTTTTAATTGATTCAAGTACTGTATTGCTTTGGTAAATAACATCCTTGTTCATCGTTCTATGCAATATAGTAGTTTAGTATTATTATTGAAAATATGTCAACAGCTTTTTTCTCCCAACTACTTTTTGAATGCACCTCTCCCTCTTTTGAGCTTTATTCCTACCTTTTTTGGCTGCCTTTTGTTGCTGCTGCTGGTACTTCCACTCTTGTTATTAACAATAATTGATTTTTATTGTCTTTTCATTTCAAAGTTTTAATTGCCAAAAGTTTTGGTCGAGGGTTGTGCGAAGGACGCGCGCGGGGGTTGCCAGTGTGTACACACTTTCATGTGTTTACTCGCATTGCAACCCTTTGCATTTGCAATTCAACTAATTGAATTCAATAATTATAACAAGTTAAGACCAAATTCGTAAATGCATCAAAGTCGGCAGACTTATTGGCAAAATGTCTTGTCTTGGGGCAAAGGGTTTTGTGGCCAAATTGCCGTACGTTAGAGCCAAGTTAATGCCACTGAGCCCAATTGAGTCTCAGCTCTCTCATCACTTGTGGCTCCCAGATGAATTGCGCCACATACACGACTACAGTATATTGGGGGCAGCGACGCGTGGCGGTGTCATGCGGGGCAATAAAGGTAATGAAAGTGTTGTGTGGCAGCGTTCAATACCATGCAATTTGTCTTCTTTGCTTCTAGAAATGGATGCCCCCACCAATCTGGGGACCACAGAAACCCCAAATGAAGTCGTTTATTTCTGTGGGCTGCTGCCAACATTTGATAGCTATATTTTTGGTATTTGGCTCAGTAAATTGCTGTAATGACTAACTGAGATTCTGCTGTACTCTTTCTATTGGCATTCAATTGCACTTCTTGTTGCTTTGGTCACACTTAAACTACGAGTAGTAAATGAATTTCATGCCTGACTGGCATACGAAATTAGCAGCTGTCTTGATTATATTATGTTGTTGGTTAACAGCAAAAACACGCTCCATACAACTATATATATATATATATAATTTATATATTGTTTTTCATTCATATTTCGGTTGACACATATCAATAATTGGAAAGGCGCAGCAAAGAATACAAATAATTTCCACTTGGCCCACAAATAGAATAGCTTGTCTATAAAGTTGTTAACATTTTTATGTAAATAGGACAGAATTTCTTGGTATTTCAAGTGTTTTCTAAAGTTGTTACGTTCCTCGAATGAGAAAGTTATTATATTTGATGGTTGGATCTTGGGTTTTAATAAAATGGCAGAGTTTTTTTAAATACTTATGCTGATCTTTATTTTCTTTAAAATTTAACTAAACATACAGTTTTTTGTTTTTTAATAATTCTTTGTATACCTGCATACTTGTTTTCACAGGCTAATTTTATTTTATAAATTTATAAAAGTATCTGGTTTTTAAAATGTTTTTTTTTTTCTTTTTAATTCTGAAAGAGCATGTGAACTTATTTTACTTAGAAAATATTAACCTAAAGCTTGATTAAAAATGTCTTTACATAATGTAGTCTCAATAGTCTTGCTTCTTCGGCGTATATTTTCGACTGACTTTTATAGAAGATCGATACTTCTTTCCAAACGATAACAGATATTTATGATAACTATCGAGTACTTATTAAATACATTACGATACATTTCACACTTCATTACTTGACAAGTATCTTTATGATATTTGTTGATAACATTTAAATTCTTATTATTTGATTATATACCAATATTTCACATGCTGATACTCAGTATTACTACAATAACTACTACTATACACACAGGACTTACTGCATCGTAACGTCCTCTAGTCAAGTTGAAATTTGATAACTGAATGTATCTATATAGTAACAACAACCTCATTCTAGGTGAACATGCCAAGCATTGTCTTCTAATTCAAAGTTCATTGTATATATGTAAACATTTCTATCTCGATTTCATAATTATGTAAATATTATATAGTTATAAAGGCAAATTTGAATAATACAACTAGTTTAAGCTGCCAAAATGGTAGTAGTACACAAGTTTAATAAATAAATATGCAAAATTTTACAAAAAAAAAAAACTATTTTATGCTTAAAAGTAAAGTAAAGTAATATAAACCAAAAATAAATAAATATATTACTATCTTACTAGTGCTATCTAAGATCTTCTTGCCATCTTATAAAAGTATATTATCTAAAATTTCATTATAAGAATACTATTTTAAAATCTTTTGTTCTTTTTCTCATACTATATATTTTAAATCTGATTGGAAACATATTATAAAAATGTCTAATTTCTGTGTATATTGTTACTTTCTTCTCGTTCCTATTATTTAATTATTTATTTATTTAGAGAGATAAATATTAAAAATACTAATTGTTATGGGGGTGGGTTGGGGGGTTAAAAATGGGGGTTTTTGTTGTTTTTTTTATAGTGTGATTATAATGTATTTATGAGTTATTTTGGTAAGAGGTATATGGTGTGAAGTGGGTGTTTTAGATATGTATTTATTTATTTATATATATATATATATATAAATTGGGGTTTTGGGGGGTTTGTGTTTTTTTTGGGTTTGGGGGGGGGTTGGTTTTTGTGGTTTGGGTGGTTGGGGGGGGGCGTTCCTATTATACCTTTAAATTTGACTAAGAATATTTGTTTTAAAATTTCTTTATAGTATAGCTGCGACCTATAATTATTTTCTTCATATATATAAACAGCTCAGATGTTAGGTATTTAGAAGTAATTAATATTCCACATTAAAGTTCTGTAAAATATGTGAACAAAATTGAATTGGGAAAGTTTACCAATTGACCAATTAAAATTTTTAACACCTGCTCATTATAATTCTAATTTGAGTAAAAAAGAATTTACTAAAATACAAAATTATGTAAAAAAAAAAAACGGCTGGCAAGGTTTCCACACTTTTATGTTTTGGGCCGTCGATTTAAACTCCAATTATAACAAATTATGAATCGTGCCTCAAGTGCTAAGCGACAAGTGAGACAGAGAGAGAGAGAGAGAGAGAGAGAGAGAGTGAGAAGAGGGCTGCTCCCCACCCCTCTGTCGTTGGTCTCTGTTTGGTCTGCTTCTTCTGCTCAAATGTATCTCGTTTTGTATGTTCGCGACAAGTTTGAGCAAAAAGTTCAATTTATGTCGCGCTGTGTTGTGCAGTTGCTCACCTCCCCCTCTCCCCGCTACCGTACCGTACGGTACCCCATTCTACCGTACCGTACCCTCTCTGCTTTCTTTATGCTTTGTTCTTTCTTTTTTATTTTTTTCGTATTTTCTTGTCATTTACTTACAAGGCATTGCCTTGCATACGCACACATGCACACAGATACATTTGTATCTAGATACATCTGTATATATGTATGAATCTGTATTTATGTACTTACACTCGCACAGCGAGTCGTGTATTTGCCGGATGTCATGCTGGGGCTCTCTCGAAGGTCGGAAGTGTAGTTTTTTAAGTACACGTTTATATAATTTGATATATGGCGCATTGTCGTTTGCCATCTCATGTGGCCATATATTGTTTTCGTTACCCAAAGAGTGTGGGATACAGTAAGATGCAACTGTATTTGTATATGTATCTATGTGTATCTGTATCTGCATCTGTATCTGCATCTGGCGCATGCATATGCGAAAGAAAGTGTGCAGAAAGCTGAGATAAGATGCAGCGAATTGCTTGTGAAATGGAACAGTTGAACGAGGTCATCTGCTTGCATTAATGAAGCAATATCTTTTTTTTAGAGGGGGCCACACACTCAACAAGCTACAGAGAGAGAAGGAGAGAGAGAGAGTGAGAGTGAGAGGGGAAGGGTGTATCTTGTGTTGTGGTAAGTGCAATTTCAAGAAGTGTAGAACTGGTTGAAATATGTCTGAAAGGTTAGCTTTTATATGAGGGGCTTAATTTAGTATTCAATTTCAACGCTCGTGCATGTTTTTTTTGTTTTTTTTGAGTGAGGTCAAAACTCAGCTAAAGTCAAGTTTACATGAATTAAACTGCATCCCTTTCATTCACAAGTGCTCAAGCTGGCTCAAGTGACTAACGAATAAATGTTTCAAAGCTAAAAAGTACTATTTATGTATATTTTCCATTCCGACCAAGAGCTACGCACTTGTTAACTGTTGATAAGTGTACAGAAGTCACAGTTTCATAATATGTATACAGAATGTTTACAATACAAAACAACTCACCAAATTGTATAAATCTATATGAATACCTTAAGTGTTTATTTCATCAATTAGTGATTGTGAGTACTGCAGATTTGATTCAACATTCAACTTAGCCTAAGATCTTCTTAGGATATTTAATAAAATCAATCAAATCAAATAATTGCATACTGTTTTATTAATGATTTATGAAATGAGTGCTGTGATATTGATAATTCCATTTTATTTCATTTCATCATTTACGAACATTATTGGATAAGGATGTAAATTCTTCCCAAATAATCGACTTTTGCAATTTTTTCGATTTTTCATAAACTTAATCGATGTATTTCTGCACAAATCGATTAATCAATGTTTTCACATATAAACAAAACTATTCCAACAAACAAAAATTATTGATTTGAACATATTTTGCTGTTTAAAAATCAATTTTTTGTTTAAATTTAACTTTTATATATGTATTCACAGATAATATTAAGGTTATTTAACTGTCGATAATATCGATTATTTTACTTTTCCACCACTATTGATGGTTTCTGTTCTATTCCTTATATACCGCTTCATACTGTTTCTGTTCTATTCCTTAAATTCCGCTTCATACTGTTTCTGTTCTATTCCTTATATTCCGCTTCATACTGTTTCTGTTCTATTCCTTATATTCCGCTTCATACTGTTTCTGTTCTATTCCTTATATACCGGTTCATACTGTTTCTGTTCTATTCCTTTAATACCGCTACAAACTCGAATATTCCAGGAAATAACTACAATTTTACCATATTTTCGTTTAACATATAAATTCTAATGTCTTCCTTTTCAAAACTTATTCTTGTGATGTTATCGATTGTCCCAAGTTTTGTGTAGATCTAATATTATATCATATTTGGCTGAAAATGTGATCACAGAACTGTAAAATATATATTCTCACACACACAGGCATTCATTTGATTTGCCTGCGTGGATTTCATGAATATATTAATCCGTGAGATACTCGTACATTGAGTCTACCATCCTTAACCATCCTTAAGTATTCGTATCTCATAGTTAGGCAGCCCATTTGTCAGTTACTCTCGAGATACGCTTTGCCATCATATCCCATTGACAACTTCATGTCAATTTCATTCTATTCACATACACAGTTCATTGGTTTTTGTTTTTGTTTTTGTATCTTTCTCTTTTGGTGTGGGACATGCGACATACTTTTAAATGCCAATTACCAGCGGCTGCTAACGGTTTTCTATTACCTGCTTCGCTTGCCCCGGCTGACTGACTGTCAGTGCCTTTTGGCGTCTGTCTTTTGTTTTCAATATGCCACGCACACGACATCATCCCTCATCCCTCAGCCCCCGCCAATTGCCTCTGCAGTTTGGTACGCTGCCGTTGCAGCAGTTTTTGAAACTTGCGTCAATTACAGGCTATTGGGAGGGGCATTGAAAGGGGGAGGCGCACCCTGCGGCTAAGCCGTGACTTGAATAGAAATGTACTTTTTTTCCTTCAACATTTTTGTTTTTTCTTTCTTTTTTTTTGTTGTTGTCGTAGTTCTCTGGATTCCGTTTCCTTCATCTGTTACCAACTTCGATGCTTGCCTAATTCGCAACGCTACAATTAGTTTTTCATTTGCCATGCTTTTTCACTTGGCCTCACATTTTCCGCCTGGCCCTTTTCCCACCTCCCAGTCCCCCAGCCCCCCAGCTCTCGTGTTTTCACTCCTGACTCATTACAACATTTTGGGCCATGTTTCTGTGTATTATTGTTATTACGATTATGCTTGTGCCACGTTGTTTGCTTCTATTCCTTATACATATATATATCTATTTTTTTGTTTGTTACGTTCAAAGAATTCTAAAATTTTTCTTTCTTTATGCCTATGACGAAATGAAATTCGTGAGTGAAATACCATGAAATATATGGCTAACAACAAACCCACCAAAAAAAGAAAAAAAAAATACCAACAACAAAAATGAAAATGGAGCAAAAAGTTTTGCACGCATTATGAGCTTTTAGTTCTCAGTTCAGTTTCTATGCCCTGATGAAAGTATCTTATAGTTTAATGTTGAAGCGGCGCCTTTTCCACGAATTATGTGCTTAGATATGCTTAGAGATGAGCAATATTGTTGACGGTGACTATTTACAGCTATATTCAAGATTATACTGTTTCCCAGCTTTACTATATGATCACTATATGACCTCATCAGCAAGCTATTCTAAGAACATACCGTATGCTTATTAGATGATTTACTTAGGCAAGTGTTGCAGTTAGCATTGTTATTGTCTCAAGGCTTGAACTACGATCAAATTTCGCTATGCTTTCCATTCATTCATTTTCTATCAAATATCATAACAGTGCAGTCGGTTTTTATTAATGTTGAGTATGGAAACTTGGTCTGTAAGTGTTAATATCGTTAGGGTGTATATTAGGGATGTAGAAGTATCAATTATGCGATAACAGTCCATAATTTTACCACAAAAAATGACTTTTACCTATGTCTTAAGGCTTGCTACGTTTGTTCGATCATCGTACCAGTTCCCGCACTAATTCTTTAATACGACAGAAGCTGACAAGCATAATAAATCAAACAAACATACTCTAATATGTAATACATATGTATAAAAAATATTTAATTTGAATACCAATAAATATATTGATAGACATCTAGTTTTGTTCATGGTAACCTTGTTTTCGGCTTATTTATATATTTGTTTGAAATAAACAATATAAAAGTGAAAATACTCAATGGCTTAGTTACGAATGATAATTTCTCAACATGTATGTATCTATTTAATAAAAACTTTGACTTGAACATTGTTTAATCAATATTTAGGACCAGATTAATCCATATAACATCGATAACATTTATCCAAAATCGGCAATTGCAGTAATCGATTGTTTGACAATTATTTACATCCCTAGTAAATATCAATATTAACAGCTGTTAGAAGAACAGCTGGTCGAAAACTGAACTGTGGCTGTTATTGGAACTGTTACTATCAATATCAGCACTGACACTGTTACTGGGAATGTTGGCTGTTAGTGGGACTGTAACTGTTAACATTTAGGACTCTGTCTGTTAATGGGACTGTAACTGTTAACATCTAGAGTGTGTCTGTTGAAGGGCCTGTTAGTGCTACTAGTGGGACTGTAACTGTTAACAACTGTACTGTCTCTGTTAATGGGACTGTAACTGTTAACTACTGAACTGTGTCTGTTAATGGAACTGTTACTATCAATATCACACTGACACTGTTACTGGGAATGTTGGCTGTTAGTGGGACTGTAACTGTTAACAACTGTACTGTCTCTGTTAATGGGACTGTAACTGTTAACTACTGGACTGTGTCTGTTAATGGAACTGTTAGTGCTACTGGCACTGTTACTGTTATTGGCACTGTAACTGTTACTGCGGATCTCGATATTCAGTCACAGTGTGTCAGTCACAGCGACTCAGACACGTGTATGAGGATAGTGCTCATATCTAGTGCTTAGGCAGCGCCACAATTTGATTTGCTGTTAAATTTTTAATTATTATTTTTGGCTGCTTTGCCGTTAACCGCTGACTAATGAAATTTTTGAGGCGGGCAGCGGGGAGCGGTTGTGGTAAAACGCCTTGCTTGTTCTGCTGTTGTCCAAAATGTATTTAGATATTGTGTGTGTTAACTTTTAGATACATTTTGTTGCAAAATTTTAACGCTTGAGATACTTTTGGCCGAGTCTCTTGGCAACTGTAGAAATTTTTAGTTGTGAACTTTGTGCTTCTCTTCCAGAACCATTTCAAGTTTTTATGCACCTTTGCGACGTCCGTAAGTAACTGCTGCATGTGTAGCACTCAGATACTTTTGTATTTTGTAACACATTGTCTCAAATGCAACAATTTGCTGGAAATTTCATAAGCAATTACTGCTAAAACGTAGTGTAGCTGTCAGATACATTTTATTTCATTTTAGTTACATTTTAAGATAGTTTTTTGTTGTTGGCCCGGTAACTTTTGGGTTTTTTTCTTATTCCACGTATTCGTTTGTCCTATTCTCTGGAGGAACACCCGCATTTATCTGTCAGATACTTAAGCGTAATGTGTTAATCAACTTCTTAATTGATGATGGCCTTATGATTAAGTCGTTAACAGTTGTTTAACATCTATTTGGATACGTCGATCCAACAGTCAGAATAACACACACACACACACAAATATGTTTAACCATTTGAGAAGGCAAAACCAAAATAACTCACAGATGTTCTTGTATCTGTATTAGAGTTGTAGCGAATCGTTAAGTATAGGTTCGTTTGAACTACTTACTTAACTGTGAACGTATGAAGTATATTCGTGATTATCGTTCATCTAGTTTGCTGTTCAGTTGTTCGTTCAAGTTCGTTATAATAATAAAATAAAACTATACAGGCCTGTTCCCAATTCCAGTTCCACCTACGAATAGAATCGTTTTAGCTGTTCCGATCAGTTAGGTAAATAAACCAATTTGTTTGTATGAAAAACATCGGAAAGGTCGATGTTTTCCATACAAAAAATCGATTTTTTTACATCACTAGTTCCGATCACTCCAAAGTAAGTGACTTTTTCGTTTTAAAAACGGGTAGCTTTTGAGTCGTCGAAATTGCAGTAATTGCCAGATTTCATAGAAAAATTAAATAAAATGTTCATAAACACAATTTTCTAATATTCTTTATCTTTTTGTAAGGCAAATTATATATTTATTAATTATTTTAAAAATTGTCTGAAAATTTTACCATTAAAAACGAAATCTAGCAGACAAACAGAGAAACAAAACAGCTGATCTCAATGAATCGTATGGTTTGCTTATCGATAGCAAACTCAAGAATCGATATTATAAAAAACGATAAAAACAAATTATGAGCAATTTAAGAGGTTAAGGAGAATATTCTCTTGGAATATTGCAATGTTAACTTGCCACTTTTAAAACGCAAGTCAACTATGCATATTATTTTTTGTGGAACAGCTGATTCTTATTGCTATCGAAAGTCGGCTTCGAACTCGAGTTCAAAAAAGAGAAAACGCCAAAACGATTGAAAATGAGAACAACCCACGCAAAATGAGCGGAATTCGTTCGTTTTTCCTTGTTGAAAACGCGTGGAATTTGAAACCTGTTAATACAATCGAAAGAACCATCTAAAGAATCTATTGTAGGATATTAAATAAACAATATATTAGTTTATTTAATAATTATAAAGAATATAGTATATAACATAAAGAGAAACGCTTAATAAAATAGAAGGAACGATCTGAGCAAGTGAAAGAACTAATCAAATGAACTAAATAAATGAACGACTGAACGAACTTAACAAAATAACGATTAGTTCGTTCAGTTTGATTGAAATACTGAACTTATGCCTTGAATTGAACTACATTGCATAACTCTAATATGTATCTGTATCTGAATGTGCATCTGTATCTATATCTATATCTGTATTTGTATCTGTATGTAAGAAAGATCAGTTCGTTCAGCTTGATAAACTGAACTTATGCCTTTAATTGAACTACATTGCACAACTCTAAATATGTATCTGTATCTGCATCTGGTGGCAACAATCGAATTTCGTATACAGATCACTTTTTGTTGTATTTCCAGATTTTGTTAAATTTTTTTTTTTTTTTTCTGGATATTTTTTTTGTGTTTTGGCTTTGCCCCTTTTTGAATGTAATTTCGTTTGCTCATTCTGCCTTTTTTTTGGAATCGTTTTTTTGTTATTGTTTGTCATTATTTGTGCTCCCTCGTCCGCTCCCTCCTCCGCTCGCGCTCTCTCGCGTTGCGCTTTGTGCTTTGCTTTACCGCTGCTTAAACATTATTTGCTGTTATGTAAGCAGTCGACGACGGCGCGACGCCAGCGTCGCATATTTTGTTTCAATTTACTTTATTTTTTTCCTTTCTTCAGTTTCATTTTTTTTACACTTTTTTGTGTGTGAGTTTTTTGATTTTTTCCTGATTTTTTTTCTTGCTTCATGTGCATGTGCCACATTATTTGGTAATTGCCTGTGTGTGAGTACCACGAGCATGATGTGTGTGTGTGTGTGTGTGTGCGAGTGTAACTGTTGGCCAGGTTATTGAACTTGAACGTCGTCAAGTGACGTGTGGTGCCCCCGCTGCCCCGCTGCCCCTTGTGTACCCTTCCGCTGCTTGGGCTTTACTTTTGCCCGTTTTGGGTTTATTTTTCTGTCTTTGCGGCTGTTTTAATGCTCGCTTTGCTGCCGTTTGACGTTAGTCAATTGTCATGTGTGTGTGTGTGTGTGTGTGTGCGTGTGTATCTGTATCTGTATCTGTTGCTGTTTATTTTATTGTATCTGCAAAGCAAACTCTGGACATTGCAGCGCTCACAATTTGGGCCATAATGTGTAAGAGGAGCCGTGATAATGATCGTGGCCGCCTGTAAACAACGCTCCAAATGATCCAAAGTAATCATTTCTCAAGCTCTTTCTCATTTCGTTGCGAGCTGCCATCCACAGGAAGAAGTTCATACTGAGATATGGCTAGAAGGAGTCCACGAAAGTGTGAATGAAAGAGAAGAGAGAGAGAGTGTGTATCTCAATACGAGATTGATCATATATTCAAACAAAGTTTCTTAATCATCAGCTTATCTAAGGTCCGGAGACTTTTTAGTAACTAAACAGTTTAAAATTTCATTAAGTAATAAAAAAAGTGCACTAAGTTTTAATAAAATGGTATATCCACCTTCTGAGTACAGAAATTGAGTCTAAAAATTAGAATTCCTTCAGTTGTTTTCTCTGTATTTATTTTTGGAGACTTCTCATCCATTTGAATATCTCCGGCTTAAGATTTTTGTTTGTATAAGGTTAACGTTTCCTGGCAGGTCAATAAAATATTCCTTCAATCATTCATACATCGCCTTTCAATCGATTGATTTGCATTCGCTCTAGCTTTATTTCGAATTGAAACAATAATTTTTTCAATAATTCTACGAGTAATTCAATTGTTTGTAATTCAATTCTTTGATATTCAATTCCTCGTAATTCAATTCCTGAGCAATTCCTAAACCGTACACATTTTCATGATCAATTTAAAAAAGAGCTGAAAAAATCTTTTTATAGAGCGAAATATTATTTAAATCAGAAAAATTCAATTATACAAACTTAATTATTAAAATGTCATACCGAAATAATTCTAAGATTCTCGGAAACTAATGAATTTAATGAAATAAAATGGAAAAGTGTCGCACGCAATTGAAAATATTTACATTTATCGATGATTTTATCGATGTTGTTATCGAAACACTTATATGGGAAACACCTGAAAATTCAATTTCCTAAATTTGCTAAGGTTAAATACAGTAATGGGATTATATTTAATCAAATTTAAGGTTAATTCTCGGTTTTAGGTGCCAGCTTACAAAGAACGCATTGAGAATGTTGATTTGGGGCTTAAAATACGCGGGTAAAATCAAGGATTCAATTTCAGGTGGATGAAGTATCGCATAGTTTGGCAACTCTGGTCACTTTTCGATGTGTTCCAACACAAAAAACGATCAAATTTCTTGCCGATTTACGCCTATCGGTCCACTTTTATTTAAATATTTCGACAATAAAGTAAAAATTCGAATACAATACTTAATATTTTCCGTATTTTTGAAGACCAATCCCAACATTCTATGTGCGGGACCTAAAACCGAGAATTACCATTTAAAGTAAATATATTTATATCAAATAACTAAAAGTGAATTGCACTATTCTACGACTCTTAAGAAGCTAAACTTTTGAATTGATTTTGAATTTTTTGATAAATCGTTTATTTGTGTGTTCGTCTGAGTCTGGTTCTTATTCATGTTCTTACGAGTTAGTTCATTTCGTGTTACAACGTTCTTAGTTCATATTAATAATCGAAAAGCAATTATCGTTTACACGATGTCTAGTTCTAAATATCCAACAATAAACTAGTATTCTTTTTATGTTGTGTGTTTTTGAAAACACTTATAAAGATATCGGTTGAAAGAGCAGATAAACGCGGGGATCTAACAAAGATTGAAGAGGTGGCAATCCTTTAACAGATAGAACAAACATAAGTTTAATTCAAATAAGTTTCCTGCAAGCGTCTTCCCAAATATCTAATTATTCAAAGGATGTCGTCGGAAAAGCCTTCCTTGTCCTTGCTAGGCGAGTAGCCAAGGAGTTGGTGTAGGACAGAAGTATCTGCCTCTGTACTCTTTCAGCAAAGAGATCATTATAATACTTAGTATATGGGAAGTTTATAATATAACCCACAGCAACAAAGCAACACTAAGAAAATAACAAATATAAATAAATAAATAACAAAATAAAAAGAAATTAAGAAATGTGTTTTATTTTCAAAACAAAAATGTTGCTGAGCAACATTGAAAACGCTATGAAAAATGTAAATAAAATAAGTAAATGATATAAATTCATGAGGAATTTCAGCTTTTGTTTATGCAAAATACAATTACTGACAAAATGCAATTCGTAGAGGTTAAAAACAACAATAACAACAACAATAACAAGACACAAATTAAGTGTAAATAAATAAACAAGCCTAATTAATTGCAGCGTCAACTGAAAATGCATAATTATAAACATAATTTTTGATACAACAATGCCATTTAGTTGACAAGCTGACAAGCTGTTGTTGTTGTTGTTGTTGTGTGTGTGTGGTGTGTGTTGTGGGTGTGAACATATTTATGCACTATAAAACTTGTCTCATTCTCATTTCGAATATATTTATTGGCCCAGCATAGAAATTAAAGAGCTGACGGGGCACGTTGAATGTTGGGGGCGTACAATTTGTAGGCGCCCTCTAAAACCAAATAACGGGGGCAGTAGACGCTAAATGGTAGGGGGTGTTGGAAGGGGGGTGGGGAGTAACTAAATGTAAGACTTGAACAATTTAGTTGCTGTATTGTTGTTGTTCTGGCAGACCGGTAGACTAATTAGATACAATTTCCAGTTGGTGTGGTATGCCATTCTAAAAGCACGTTTCTGCTCAGTCAAAACAGCAGCAGGTGATGGTGTGGGGAGGGGAGGGAGGTAGGGTCGATAAATAGCGTACAACGTTGGCTGCAATACAAAACACGTTTTTACTTTATCGTTACCTCTTTTGCGGCGCGCCGCTGTGCCACACACCCCTCCACCCCCTCCCCATTTGCCATGGCATTTATTTACTTGTCCGTGCCTTGTCACAGGTGAACGTGTTGTTCTAGTTGGCAATTGCACACGTTACAGGTAGTAGTTGTATCTTGTAGATACAGCTCAGAACTCACATAGATACGAGCACTACTTGCAGATACATTCAGGAGAGCATGTCTGTGTGTGTGTGTGTGAGTGTGTGTGTGCTTGTATGGTCACAGCAGCTGTCCATTGTGTAAAGGTTCTGAGAACAATGCCAAGTTATCATCTAAAGAATATAAAGACCAACAATGAAAGATACAAAGATACAAACTTGAGATACTTGTGCTGAATATAAAAGTAATATCTCCCATACTGATTCATTTTTTATTCAATATTATTGCATTTTAAAGATGAAAGTGACAAAAAGAAATTTATTTTCATAAATTTTAAGCTTTAAGAATGCGATAAAGGAAATAAAAAGTAAATACTATATGATTAAGTTAAATTGAAAAGATTAGTATTGAAAATAATACAAATTAAAATAATAAAAAATTCAAAAACTATTTTTTTTATAAACAACTTAAATCAAAATTAATAGGATAAATACTAAGGCAACCTCATCTAAGATTAAGTCCGAATTAAAATAATATAGTCTGAGAATATTTTACATAAATAACAAATAAGAATATATTAAACCTAATATTTTCTACATCATTTTATGTTATTATTATTTATATCCTAACAGAGGGTATTATAGTCTTGTTTTTATATAATTTAGAAATTTTAGATCTTTTATGTAAGTTGATTTCATGATAATATCTCAAGTGCTGAAATTTTGATATTTTATTTTACAATTTTATTCAAAATTTGTAATTTTAGGCAGAAATTTGGCACAGTACTCTAAAATCTTAACATAATACTATAAGTATCAATTTGGTACAGTTCACGAATTTGAGATAAGGCTCATAGCCTTATCTTTATAATTCTAGGATTTTAAGGTTACTCAGGAGTATATGCTCTAGAGCTGATATATAGAAAAACTGCCCTGCAGTTCTGACTACACAATGGGTCAACCCATACAGGTGCAGGGAAATACACTACAGCGGTCACATGGGAAGCCCAGGCTAGGCTCAAAAAGGCTGAACCAAACCAATGACACAAGTTGACCCTCGGCTGATGCATAGACTGATGCATAGGCTGATGCGTAGGTCTGACCCATGGCTGATGCATTGGCTGATGCATGGGCAAAAAAGAGACAAAGAGATGATGCAAAAAGATAAAACAAGAGCGCTTGTTGTTCGTGTGATTTGTATCCCTCAGAAACAATAGGGCCTTGCTCTATTCTTACTTTATGGTTCAAAAATTAGTTAGATTGTTCAAAAAAAGAAGAAAAATAAGTTTTATTTATTGAGTTGTTATAGTAAAAGGTAGTTAATTACACTAGTTTACAGCCATTTTGCAAAGTAAATCTTAGTGTGATTTTCTTAAGGACTTTGGCCCACTAAACACGAAAATGGCACTTAAATTTTTTTTAATTTGTAAACTTGTGTTATCTATCTATAGCTTATTACATACTTCTGATACATATCTATATATGTATTTATATCTATCCTTAAGTTAGGGATCCCATACCTTAACTTCCTTAGAGAGTGTATCGAGGACACCACTGAACCAACTCTTGAAAATTCGCGAAAGTTATCTTCAAAGAATCTTAAACGGGGTTAAGGGTTAAATATGCGGTAATCCTAAGAACCAGACAGTCTCTGTGAGGCCACCCGGGGGGTGATCAGCCGTCTTAACGTAACCTAATTTCTCAATATTTTCACATATTGTTTATATCAGTTGGGATCGCCTTCCTGCACCTTCCTTCGTCGCTCTTCACCTTCCTTTGTGCATGAATTTCTTACTTGTATGACTATTACAATTGCTATTTACAAAAAGCTGCTCTGGTGAAAATGTGATCGCAATTTGTTAATGCCATTATTCTTGCTTATTTTTGGCGCGCAATTTTTGGTAATTTTGACTCATCGCTGCCAGCAGCGTTGAGACGTTGACGTCGACGCTGGCGTCGCAGCTTCAAGTCATGCCTCTTTGCATAATTCGTCATTTGCAAAATAATTTTTGTTTGCCGCTGCTGCTTTCTTTTGCCACGGTCACTTGGCTTTCTACGCTTGCGCTCCCGCTCGCTTCCGCTCTCTGGCACACTGGCGCTCTCTTCGCGTGTCTCTGTGTGTGTGCTTTCTTTTGAGTGCTTTGCTCGCTCACTCTCTCACTTGCTCAATCGCTCGCTGTGCTCTCTTGTTCTTCGCGGCATGCGTGTGCGAATGAAAAAAAAAAAGAATTGTTTATCATAACTTTTAATTGCTGGGATCTCTTTAAAACAAAATTCGTTGCGTTCTTTTGTTGCCTTTGCACTGCTATTTATAGGCTTTGCATTTGTTGTTGTTTGCCCATTTTGTGGGGCGTGTGGTGAAGAAGGCATTGTTGTTGGTTGCTACCACCGCCGCCGCTGCTGCTGCGCTGTTGATTGTAATTACTCAATTGCTCATACGCCACCGACAACGCCGACAGCGCTGCCGCTGCCGCCGCCACCGTCGCAGTTATAGCGGCATTTTTGTATTCAGTTAAGTACGTAGATAAAATAAATGGAATTGTTATGGTAGCCGTATTTTGTTCTGTTACTTCTGCTGATTTACTCGTTTATTTCTTTATTTTCGCTGTATTTTGTATTCTTTTTTTTTTGGCAGGTGCTTGAACTTTGTGGTCGACTTCTTCGAAGCGCTCTTGCCTGCCGCTTGTGCGCTCTTTTTATGGAAATTTTCGTTGTTGTTGTCTCATTTGCTCCGCTCGTTTGTTTCTCTGCTGCAGTCCGAAACACGTTTTTAGTCTTTTGCGAATGCAACATCAAATACAAATACAAATACACATTCAATGCAGTTTTCTCCCCTTCCTCTTTGGTTTGTGCTTGTTTTTTAATGCGCCGGTTTACCTTCGATGCAATGTTCTCGTTTTCGTTGTTGTTGTTGTTGTTTTTTAGTGCTTTTGAAATCCAGTTTTGCGCAGCTGCAGCGGCTAAGCATTAAGCAGCGCAGCGACGTCTAAGCCGGCAGCGTTGCAAACAATGAATAATTTCGCTGACCTACTAAAAAAAAAAAAACAACAATAACAACTGTAAACAGTAAGAGAAAAACGCGCGAAATATAATTAAATGTGAGTGTTTTCCAATCGTATGTGTGTGTGTGTGTGTGTGACAAAACGCGCAAAGTTCAAAAAATATAAACCAGCAACAACAAACAGCAGCAGCGGCGTCGCTTCACTTGCCAAATGCAGCGCACGCCTCTCTTTTAAAGCTCAGCTCAGACTTGCAGTCGCGTGAGCATGATGCATCATGGCGTGAGCACGCGCAGAATGTGATCGAAAGAGAGATAGAGAGAGAAGCGAAAGAGAGACTTTGCGAGTGCGACGCACCATGTGCAGTGACAGTCAGCGTCGACGTTGACTGCATTTGCTGAAACTGCGCAGCTTACGGTTTTATTTTCGGGACTGGTGCTGCCGCTGCCCCCGCCCCCGCTGCGGTTTCTGCTGCTTATGGCACTGATTCTGTTGGGCTTTCTTTATTGTTGGTGTTGCTAACGGTGCTGGGGCTTTATATAAACGACTCTATCGGTGTGTGCGTCTTTGTGTGTGTGTGCGTACATACATACATATAAACACGTTTTCGGAGCTGCGCTTTGCAAAATGCGAAATGAAATGCAATAATGTCTGACGCAGCAATTAACCCGTTAGCTGCCAAACTGCGAATGCTCAACAATTTTAGGACACTGGAAAGCGGAGTGAGCTAACAATTTGAAGAATCTGTTATCAGGAATGAATTGGAACTTCTTTTTATAGAGATGAACCAAACATAATCGGTTGCGGATTGAATGGAATTAGGTGATCATAACCTCTAAACGGAGTGAGCTAACAATTTGAAGAATCTGTTATCAGGAATGAATTGGAATCGGAACATAAGAACTTCTTTTTATAGAAATGAGCCAAACATAATCGGCTGCGGATTGAATGGAATTAGATGATCATAACCTCTAAAGCTTGAAATAAATTGGAATTGAAATAATCATTGGAATATTTTTTTGAATACATAATCTGAATAGAATGACATTTAATGGAATTGGCAGCTGCAATAAACCTGTAGATGATCGTATTTGTAGCTAAAAGGAATTGTAATTCAAACACTTATCATCCTAAGGAGATGGACAAAAAAAAAAACAATCGAAATAGAATCTATCATATCATATATAGGTTACAGGTTATGGAAATATGTAGATGTAGAAGTGGAGCATGCGATTAGGTTAGGAAAGTTATTTCACAAATTGGAATTGGAACACATTGAAAACACATTTCGAAGATGTGGACAAATATTAATCGGAATTTTGAATGGAACTAGGTTAGCTGAAAAATAAAAACAATATTTTTTTCTCACGTATGTATATAAACATTTATACAAGAAAAAAAAAAAATTAACAAAAAACATAAAAAAAATAAAAATATAAAAAATATAAAAAAAATAGAACCAATATAAAAATATAAAAAAAATAAAACCAATATAAAAATATAAAAAAAATAAAAAAATAAATAAAAAATAATCTGAATATTGTATCGTCTTACATAACTTATTTGAAATTAAATTCTAGACACACATGAAATCTGAAGTTTGTTTTAAAAACCAATTTCATTATATTATAGAAGAAATCTCAATTGCGTGGCGTAAAAATTCAAATATATTTAAATCTGATATTTAAAGGTTCACCTTTTTGTATGTGTATTGTGTCTGTGTGTGTTTGCCTTGTTGCTTGTGGCATTGGTATTTACTCCACACGTTTGGGGCAGCCCCTTTCATAGCTGCCCCTTTAACTTTCTTTCCTCAAACGTTTTTGGTTTTGTTGCATTTTTGGCGACGTTTTTGTTGTTCGTGTTGTCCAAAAAATTCGAATCGTTTTGTACGTTTTCATTTCCTTTTGCGTACTTTTAAATGTGCTGACCCAATTTGTGGCATGAACCGAACCGAACCGAACCAAACCAAACCGATCAGAGCGTTGGCATTTTGTTTGCATTCGATAAAAGAAATAATTTATTTAACTCTTTATTTCATCGCATTGCAAATCCATTTGCATAAAACTTTACAAAACGCAAAGGCGTAAATGTTTTAAATAAAAAGAGTCGCTAGGAACCAAAAGATATGGCCACAGTATTGAGAAATATTTTCAAATAAATCCTACCTTTGAGTATAATTATCTTTTTACAATTGTTGCGATTAATTGGATTAATTTTGAGTTAATACAGTAATAACTTTCATGTCGCAAATCAAAATTCAATTTATTTTCCTGTACAATTGAATTATAAATTTTCTTTCCTGTTTTTTGCTGCTTTGGCATTAAATTAAAAGTCAATAAACTGTTTTATGGTGCATGCTAAGGCTAAAAAAGATACACACACTGTGTACCGTTACGAACACGTGTAGAACGCCATGTTTGCATATTTCACACCCTGTACTTATAAAATGTGCAAAAAGGGGAGTAGTAATGTTGAACGAAAAAACAAATTCCTCCTAAAGTAGTATGTACATCCTGCCTGTACTCCAAAACTACAAGAGCTAAAGTTATCAAATTTGGTATGTACGTTCTCGTATACTTTACGCAGATAAAGTTGAGTTCAAATTCTATATAGATATCTCTTTTCTCCCCAAAATAATGTTGATCGAATGTACATACATATGTAGAAATTTTCCCTAAAGTGGTGTACACATATTCATTTCTGTCTCCGAAACTCCAAGAGCTTAGTTCACCAAATTTGGTATGAAAGGTATCGTATATATAGAGGGGGTGACCTGCCGTCTTAACCTAACCTAACCCATCGTATATTATACTCAGATATAGCGCATTTAAAATACTAGGTAGACTTCTCTTTACTCCCCGAACTGATGGAAAGCAACACTTTCGTATGTTTGCATGCAATCTTTGTATACCGAAAATTGAACAGAACTTATTAAGCAAATGTCTCTTGTGAGTCTTCAAAACTGATACAGGCTATCTGCTTTATTAGACCGTACTTGTCCTAAATATTTATAAGCTGTTGCTGTATTTTTCTTCAAGAAATTATTTCCTATTTGGGGAAAAATTCTTTTCGAACTGAATACAGAGTATCTTATAGTTGTTTTAGTTTCATAAGCAATGTATGTATCTTTTTATTTATTTTGTTGCCCCTTAACTTTAATTGCTGCATATGCAGAAAAAATATTGTTCATGACCAGAAATAAAAAGGTGATTTATATAAAAGTTGTGCATTTTTTTTGTTATGAATGGTTATGAAAACGATTAATTATAATATTGTGTTCTGCGCAATGTCAGTTAATCAAGTAATTAATGTCATCCGCACGAAAATCAAACGAATATATAAATATGGTTTTTGGATGTCACTGAAAAAAATGCTCATAAATTCACTTTTTAATCAAATGCCGCCTGCACTAAGTGCTAAATTGATTAACTGTCGAGGTCAGCAGAATTTCTTTAATGTTTTTTTTTTCGAATTGAAATTATTCCGATGGTTAGCCAAATGAATCGCTAAATATTTAATTGAGATTTAATGTATAGAGCTTTTTTTTTTATATTAATAACAAATATCTGATAGATAACATTAATTCTTATTAATCTGTATTTTTTTCCTCTCTTTTTAGGTAAGTTTTCACGCTGTCGTTTGATGTTAATTAATTTATGGTATGTTGTAAAAAATATATATATATATTTAAGTGGTTTGCTGTGGTTTAATCAATGTTTAAACAGAGTTTATGGCTTATACTTTTAATGGGGATAAATATACATACAAATATAAATGTAAATAAGCCAATAATGGATATTTGTGTATCTTTAATTTATAATATATACAGAAAATGCATATTAAATGAATGTAGAACAATTAGAACAATGTAGAACACTGTTGGTTTTTTCTAATTATAATATTTACAAAATTAAAATAGATACAAATGTTTTTGTTTTGCAACTGCATATATCTGCCAAAAGCAGGCATATCCTATTCTTTATAGAATATATACTTAGAACAACATTAGCAGACGACAAAAGCCGAAACAAAGAAATTAGAAGCATTTTTATATATTATCCTCGAAATTAGGGTTGATATCTTTCCTTATACCTCGAAATACAATGAAAATAATAAATTGGCACGTTAATCTTCGAAATATTTGATGTATTTTGTAACATCACTTGATGCTCAATTATTATTGCTGATGAAACAAGTTAGGAAATATTTGTTGATGCCATTTAAAACTTTCATTTGTACTCTCACAAAGTTATTTATTATTGTAGGTAAATTTAAATTATTTCACGTAGAGCGCCAACTAGATGAACAAATATGAGTTGAGCTGTAACGTCCGCAACGCAGGATTATATCATATATGACATAATTCATCAACGATCGCATAGGAATGCACTTAAAGCCCTTATCATTATAGACCTTTGATTCGCGTGGTGAACATGTAGCGGAAGTGATTACTACATTTCCACTGCCTCACGTTTTATCCGATAAATAGCTCAACTATGGGATGACAGACTCACCTGATTAGCACACATATGTTGAAGACTGTACGATACGATACGATACGATATGGTATATATATGTGTGTATTCTACTCAGACTCAGAATGCAATGATTGGCCTTGTTTTATACTTGGATCACGCGAACTGCATGCGATGCGACGAACCATGGCAAATGGTTTGTGTGCCAGGTATTAAGCTGATTAAAGATACAATATTTATTTATCTAGCGCACTTTTGCGTACCTTTGGCAACAAGAAGAACAACAACGACAACAACGACAATTGACAGTTCGTTCACACCGACCGAAATAAGAGACAAACAAAAATTTCACTTTTTTTTTTGTTTTTATCGTAAAATATTTAAATTGTGCTCCGACAATGTGCTATCAGTAGCATATTTCACAAGACCAGCTACAATAACAACAGACAACAACGAAAACAACAACGAATACAACAACTGGCATGCAAAACAAACACCTATGAAAACAACAATTTAAATATGTAGAATGCCATTTGTGTGAAACGGATTAAAGTCGGCTATGAAATGCTCTCGGAAATACATAAAATAAATGGAGTGCTGAAAAAATTGTTAAAATATTTCCTTGGTTAAATATTTGATTGTGAAATGCGCTTAAATCAAATGGAATGCAATTCATGAACTTGTTATTGCAAGCCAATTGCTGAGAATTTAAAGGAGTTCATAATATCGCATTCTTTTAGTATTTTGGAAAATCTTAACTTTATAAAAATGCGAACAATTTTCAGTTAATTAGTCTAATGCTATAAGGTTGTTTTTTGTATAATAATATTATTCGAGAATATGTATTATTCTCCCTCCTCACTACATAAACTTGAATCTATACAGAAAGAGGTTGTTTTTGGAATAATAATAAGGCTGGCTATTAGCCGAAAATATGTATTATTCTCCTCAATACATAAAATTTCAAGATCAACTTGAATCTATACAGAAAGAGGTTGTTTTTGGTATAACAATAAGGCTACCTATTAGTCGAGAAATATGTATTATTCTCCCTCCTCAATACATAAAATTTCAAGATCAACTTGAATCTATACTGAAACAATTTTTAGTCTTTGCTGATCCCGGATCAAATTGGGACCCTTCCAGAACCTTCTCTCTCCTAAAAAACCGTAGGTATTGCCATAGTATTCTTTTCCTCCATACAATTTATAAAATTGATCTTAAATTTAAAAAAAATAAAGCAAAGAATTATATGTCATTACTAGAGTTTGCTGAGAATTTTATACTTAGTGGTTCCATATAATCAAAAGGTACTAATAAATTTATTTAATGCCTCAGCTCCAGGACCTTCTCTCTCCTAAGAAACCGTTGGTCTTGCCATAGTATTCCTTTCCTCCATACAATTTAATAAATTGATCTTAAATTTTAAAAATAAATCAATAAATTATGTCCTTACTAGAGTTTGCTGAGAATTTTATACTTAGTGGTTCCATATATTCAAAAGGTACTAATAAATTGAAGTATCTATTCATAGTACCCCAAAAATAATGTTTATGCCTCTTTCTGTAAAAGTACAGCAGAAATAAAAAAATAAAACGAAATCGAAATGTAAACATTTTCAAAAAAACGAATAGGTATGTTTAAATATTGATAAAAATAATAGCAATAGCAACAGCAACAGCAACAGCAAGAATATCGACAACAGCTGGAACAATGTGGCAGAAAAGCAAAATGAAATGAAATAAAATTAAATGTGCAAACAGAGACATGTGTTAATTTGCTCCACAGCTCGTTTTGGGGCGGGGATTGGGGCACAAAGTTTGGCAAACTGCTGACAAACAAATATTTAATGCAAGTCGAGTTCAGTTCAACTCGGCTTCAGGCCGGTACAGGTATACACAAAAGTGTGGGAGTGTGGTTTACACAAACAACTGCAGTGTGCACTAGAGATGAGATACATTGTGATATCGATATCACCGTGACAGCTGTAACTGGCATTAAATAATATCATAGACTGTGACAAGCTCATACTAAAATGTTAGATGCGAATGTAACAGTAACAAATCTTTCATTTACTATTGCCGGATTACGTTTTGTGATCTTGTAACTGTTACTTTTAATATTTTGTTCTGACTCGTGACAGGTAACAGGTCAGCAGCCAACGCTGACAGCTGAAACTATTTTAGAAGCTTTTCAGGGACTGAAAATCCGTTGCTGTTTCAGTTTATAGACACATTGACTGCGTTCTGTGATTTTGTAACTGTTACTTTCATACTTTGTTACTCGTGACATGCAACAGGTCTTTAAGTGCTGCTCATCCTCAGCGATGACAGCTGTAACTGCTTGAATAAGTAATCAGTGACCAACATTACTGACTGGAACAGAGAGCTTACAATTAGCAGACGACGAACGTAACAGGGCCAAAGTCATTTATTATTGAGGGATAATGTACTTTATTGTGATTTTGTAACTGTTACTTTTGCTATTTTTTCGCGAGTGTGCCTCATGATTTATGTGCTTGTCGTGCATCTCTCGTTGTAACTGTTTTAATAATTAAATGTTGTAACTGTTACTTTGGATATTTTGTGATGGCAGTGACTCGTGGCCAATAAAATACTTGTAACAAGCCACAGAGCTACGTGAATATAGCTCATCTCTTGCTTGATGATTAAAACATTTTCAAGTTGGATTCGTCGGATGAACTGTGAGCGCCAAGCGATGCGTCGACTTAATTTAGTGGCCGCCAACAATGTAAACATTTGAATTGCGATACGGAGCCGGCCCCCCCTTTTTCCGGCTCCCTGTCGTGCCAGTCCCCCTGCCCCACCTCCGCCCCTCTCTTCCGCCCTTTCAGGCTGCTTTGGCTAGCACGCGTTTCGCACTTATGGCTATTAAAGTGGTGGGTGGGAGTGTGGCGGATGTGGGGGATGTTGGGATGTTCAGATGTTGAGACGGCAGCTCACGAAACATTGTTTGCATAGTCTTCCGAAGTCCGTTGTCCCCGCCTGCCCCGTGCCCCGTCCGTCGTCTCCACGTGGCAGGTGGCGTTGATTATTATGGGTCTATGCCTGAGCTGTGGGTAACTGTAATTTTTATGGCACACTGCAATTGCTTTTGTTATAAATTTTCCTGCACAACATGAAGTAATTTTTGGTAGCTTTCCACTTGCTGCGGCCTCAAAATATACACATTCTGAGCATATTCTTGGCAAGTGTTTAGGAGTGTGTTGCAGGGGAGTGGTGAGGTGAGGTGAGGGGTGTGGGTGTGGGTGGTGTGCGTCTTTATGGCCATGTTCGCTGACAAGTGGCAAGGTTTAGTGGTTGTTTAAGTTGGCAAGTGGGCAATGCAAATGATCATCTTCAAAATAAAGAAAGCAGCGTATTAAAAAAAGATTTTCGGGGATTTTGTGAATTGATGTTCTTACAAGACATTAGAGGATTAATAATACATTTGTTTTCGGCTAAATGTTTTTGAACTGCATCAATTTATAAGAATTTTATACGAATCTTGTTGGTTAGTAAGTAAAAGCAATAAGTAAATACAATTTATAAACTCTTCAATGCTGGAATATCGTTTTTATTTTCGTATTCTCTTTGAAATTCAACTGAAAAAGTCGTTATCGAATCATTAACTAAATGAAATCGTTCTCGTTTGATCAAACAGATCTTTACATATCTATAACAATATGTACTATGTAGAAATTGGCACTGAGCCTAGAATAGAAAAACCATAAGAGGCAACAAAATTATTTATATAGTTTTTATAGAATGAATAGTAAAAGCAAGCCTAAAAGTGAATCAATATAAATAAATTAAGACGAATATCCATGCAAACGTGTATATACATGTCATTTATATAAATTTGAATGAATGAGCTCCGAAACAACTGAACCAATTTCTATAAATAGTTCAAAAGTGCTGAAGAGTAATATCTCAGAATGTATTTCAGTTATGCTGTTGAAATATGCATTAAAGGAAGGTGAAAACCGTTTTAGAAACGCATTGAGAGAAGTTAAGAATATATTCTCTTTAATACGATTAATATACTTCATAGTGACATAAATCAAAGAAACTGATTGATCTGGATTTATTAGATCAGACAGTAACGAACCGAATTATTAAGAAAGATTTATTTCTAAAGTTAGCAGCTGGAATTGCTGGGTTGGTAACAAAGATGAATGGATTATTTAGAGAACAGCATTCGGGATAACTTTGGATAGGAATAGATTAGTGAATTAGGGGAAGACATCGACAGTTCTTGGGTTCTGTAGGAACGGCTTCAACAATATAATAATAAGAAGCAAACTCTTTGGCCAGTCAAAAACAACCTTTCATATTTATCAATATTTAAAAAATATTTACAAAATAATCCCTGAACTGTACTCTCTGCTAAATATTTTCTATAAGCTAATATTGGCCACTTTCATCGGAATAATATTATCCCTGATCAATTATTATAAGTGATCGATACATTGGATACTTTCCGGTGATCCCTATTATACACCACCCTGTTATACACTACCCTATTCTACACTACCCTATTCTACACTACCCTATTCTACACTACCCTATTATATACTACCCTAGAACACGCTACCCTATTATACACTACCCTATTATACACTATTCAATTATACACTACCAATTTCTACACTACCCTATTATACACTAATACCCCGTTATACACTACCCTATTATACACTACCCTAGATCACGCTACCCTATTCTACACTACCCTATTATACACTACCCAATTATACACTACCCTATTATACACTACCCTATTTTACACTACCCTATTATACACTACCCTATTTTACACCACCCTGTTATACACTACCCTTTTATACACATTGTTCCTAACTGGGTGCTTACATTTCAGAGCTGATATACTTAGTTAAACATAAATATGAAAGTCACTTGTATGTAATTATAAATAAATTCTAAAATTGTCGATTAGAAAAGGTGAAGTTTGAAAGCTACATACAGCTCTAGTCATAAGTATTTACACAACGAACATTTTTAAGAATATTCCATTCGAAGTCTCTTTTTTTTTAAAGCTGTTGTTGATCTATCCAGAACCAACTTAAAGAGGAATTGAAAAAGATAGTGGAATATGTTTAAAAATGTTCATTGTGTAACACCTTTTGACTAGGGCTGTATTGCTACTGCAGCTATATTTAGAATAAAGGGATAAAAAACATTAAAGTTGGCAATGCTTCTTCGAATAACTTCAAGTTAATAAACAAGTCCAATCATGAAACTCTTATTACGTGTTTTAATAAACAACTCTTTCTTTGTTTATGTACAAAACATCGCTAGGGATAAGAAACATGTCGATAAAATCAAATGATGGTATCACAATTACTCCAAAGTAACGTATTATTATCTCTGATACATGCTCTTATATCATGATACGAGAAAGAGAGATCACAGCAATCAGGAAAATGATCGGATAGCAAGTTTTGCTGCTGAACGCGGCCATTATTCTATATATTTTGAAATAGGTCGGACACGTGCCTAAGATTTATATAAGACACTTATACATAAAATAAACTCGTGTTGCTCAATTTCCGTCAGTTGAAAATATGTTTTAAATATATTTTCTTAACGTGGCTCAATTACGTTGCTGATTAGTTTTTCCTTCTGCGTATAGCTTTTGCCAGCTCCATGGACATTGCCAATTGTCAGCATTTGTGATATATAGCAAATATTTCAGGCATTGACGTAGAAAAACTGAAAGAAGAAAAAAAGAAGGAAAATCTATCTTGTAGCTACAAAGAAATTGAAACACCTTGGGCCCAAAAACAACAACAAATCGCAGAAAGAGAAAACAGGCAACAGCAAATATTTCAATTGTGGCGTCGACTACGCACTGCCTCTTTTGGGGAGGTATGCTCTTCTCCTGCCCCACCCTGCCTCTTTTGGGGAGGTATGCTCTTCTCCTGCCCCACCCTGCCTCCTCCAAACGCCACATGACAGTCACAGATTGTGTGAAAATCTGAGAGATTTGTTGCGGTGACTTTTCACAATAATTTACGTTGTTTTTTGTTGTCCCCTCTACCTCTACCTCCACCTCCTTCTCCCTGCCCCACCCCACCCCACACGCGGTGAGCCAAACAAAATAAATCTCTTGCATGTGTAATTTACTTTGGGTTTCTACGCAATTTACATGAATTTTAGCTAATTAAATTTAATTAAACGACTTGCGGGCCAATAAACTGATTGTATGGGTCAATATCAATATCGTGTTGTATCTTGCAGATACTTTTTGAGCTACCAATTCAATTTTTACAATATACAAACAAACACACACACATTCGGACACACACACTCTGAGGCAAATTGATCTGACGCTTGTATTTTTTATGCGCATTTAAAAGCATTTTCCATAAATAAAAATTATGAAAAGCGAGCAGGCAGAAACCAACAGACGAATTAGTGAAAATTTTCACATGAAAAGCGGCGCGTAAATTGCGCGCAGAAAACCAAGAAGAAGATGCAGATGAAGTAGCTGAAGCTGAAACTAAAGCAGACGAAGACGATACGTAACGAGAGGGGGAAATCTATCATCGGTATGCCGAAGATTTAATACCCTGGCAGAAATGTTAAGAAGAAACTAAAAACACAACTCTCGTCTGATCGTTCCTATGCTAGCGAAGTATATAGTTATCAGATTTCGATAAATTCTTGCAAATCTATATAAAGTATAATAGATCTCGTAATTACTGAGTTTGGCTGAAGATATCTTGGAAAACAATCTAATTTCTCAAACAATAACTATCTTTACCCATTGTGCCTATGGCTGCTATATGATATAGGCATTCCAACTTGCATAGATCATAAGTTGTGAAGTTTAAGGAACTAATGAAACTAATGAACTAATAGAACAATTTGGTGAGCTTTATTGAGATATTCTCAAAAAGGGGGTTTTTTCTAGCACAATTCTTGGCAACTACAATTATACGATTTTGATAAAATTTGACCAAACTATATAGGGTATATTATTAATTAGAATTGATAAGTTTGGTTAAGATCTATAAAAACAAAACAGCTATCAAACAACTACAAATTTCTCTACCTACTGATCCTATTTCGATGAAAGTTGTTCAAAGAACTATACATTTTTCTACCTACTGATCCTATTTTGATGAAAGTTGTTCAAATTGTAAAGAAAGAAGATGAAACAATAACTCAATTTGTAATAAATTCATACGGTCCAGACGGTTTCAACATTCTTAAGAAGTCTAAGTTCAGGAGAAGGGATATGTGTGGATCAATGTAATGTTTTGTATACTATATAGTGTGGCATCAGACACACCTCGTAACTAAATTATAATGCCCTCTGCAAGGGTATACAAATGAAAATTGTTTTATGTTGCGCCGTGTGCCTCGGTAGAATTTTCCACATAAATTACAAGGGAGACGCCGCCATAGAGAGAGAGAGAGAGAGAGAGAGAGACTGTTGTCATAAGTGATCAACGGTTGCCTTAGGCCTGTCTATATAGAGCTCTGCTTATTGTTGTTGTTGTTGTTATAGTTGTGCTTCTAGGCACGTCAAGTGAACTGACATCAAAATGACGAAAACGCAAATCAACAGCAAACAAAAAGCAAAAAAAAAAACATTAAAAAAACCCCACCCGCCGGGTGAGTTTGTTGAAAAGATGGATGGATTTATGCCTTTAATTTTTGTTGCTGGGTGGGTGGATGTCTGCTGCCCGTCGAGACCATCCATAGATGCTGCTATTTGCTTCTTCTTCTACATATACAAGTTTTTCTTCATTTTCTTCTTCTTTTTTGTGTGTGTGTGTGTGTGTATGTTTTGTGGGCCTGCGGTGAAGGGGTTAAGTTATGTGAGCTGTAATTGGGTGACCTTTTGCAGGGGTTGGGTTCTTCGGCATTGTTTAGATTAATAAGATCAAGGGACTGAGTCACGTGTCGATGAGTGTGGAGTGCATTAGCATTTTCTTGAGCAATTTCTTATCTTTCACTTTTCATGTTTTTATTTTCCTTTTCGTTCAGCTCTTAGAACGTTTTTCTTCATAAGAAGTTCACTTTTGTAAAAACTGTGCTTGTATATTTCATAGAATTGAAGTATTCTAGTCCCTAAAGGTAAATCATCCACTAGATCTACGTTTATTTTAGTTACTGTTTACTATAAGTTGCTGGATAATATAAATGAATAAATGAAAATAAATTGTTCAAACATAGCGTTGTATTGAAAACTTTGAAAATTATAATTAATTAATCTAACCAATGTCAGGAGAAGCCGTACAGCCGCCACTTAAAATGCATCGCTTGCGCTGTCGCTTGTGTGCGTCTTTGTGTATGTGTATGAAGATGCAATCGGAAATTTGTAAACTGGGTACAGGAAGTTTTGTAGTTGGGTAGCATTCTTACTTGTTTTAAATTAGATTTAGTTTTCTTTTCCCTCTTTAGATAACAATTTGATCAAGCTATCAAAATCTAAAGATAGGAAAAGCTAACTTAAAGTCAAATAAATATTTAAATGAATAAAATTAAACCAGAATTGGCACGCTATAGCTGCCATAGGAAAGATCGATTCAAAACTGATATATATGTTTTACACCCCAAATAAAGGGTTTTTTTCTCACTTTCTAAAAATTTAATTAATTGATGTCTTCTAATCCGTTCAAATCGCCCATTTTTTAACTGTTTTGATTTGTTGAAATGAATGCAGCAAATTAACACTTGATGATATATGTTTCCTTAACATTTTCCTTTTTAAACTGAACCTCTGAAGTTGAGTTAGCACAATTTGTTTTGTCTCTTCATCAAAGGGCTTAAGCTGCCAAATAAATCCCAATCCTGAGAACCTAAGACAACCTAAGCTCTCTCCGCATTGTTGCCGTAAGAAAAGTGTCAGCAATCTGTGAACTCTAATTGAAAATCATTGAAGAGCAGAGCACAAACAACAATTGTCACATGTACTGTATAGATAGCAGGAGTAATCGGAAAAAAGGGGGGCGGAGTGTGCGAAAGAGTGGGAATGAAACGACGGTACGAGCTAAAATAAAAGAAAAGAAAATAAAATCAAACGCCGAACTAATGACAATTTTCAATGCTTCACGCGTTGCGGGGCACTGTTACCACTCCCCCTGCTACCACCCGCCACCCATAGCTCCATGCTGTGACTAATGAGCACTGGCGACTTAGATAAGAAACGAACTGGCCAGAACAGACAGCGCAAATGCTACATGGGGTGGGGCAAGGGGTAAGGGAAATGAAGACATTTGTTACCAAGTAGCATCGAAAGATGTGTGCCAAATGGCGGCAACTAAAATATGCAGATACAACTATACAGATACAACTGTACAGATACATATATGTATCTATATATCTATGTGTGTTTAGAGTATAATATAGATACGCGCAGATAGATTGATATATGTAAGTACTTATGTCATTGATGAGCCCGCCCAATTCTCTGACGTTTTTATACCCTCTAACCATAAAATGCCTAAAAGAGAGTATTATAATGTGCTGCATAATGAGTGTAAAGTTATGGAATTGAAAGGAAACCGAGTATCTGGCATTTTATCCATTTTCGATTTCGATCAAAACATTTAGAATCCTAATTATTAGCTGTTCTGAATTCCGAAAAATTATTGAATAATTTTACTTTTGAACCTGTGAGCATTTTAACACTGTTATGAAAAATATTTGGTATTTCTTGTGAAAATGAGAACACACAATCAAAAGTGAGGAAATCCCATATAAGAACTCAATAGAATAAATATATGCAAAATAAATTCCATTTAACTGCTTATTCGGGAAGAATATTACAACAAATTTTAGTATTTCTGTGCAAGATTGACGATTGATGATGATATGTTGATGATTGATGATGATTGACGCAAAATGCAATAAAAAAAGTGTGCAAGTTGCATAATTTGCTCGTTAGATGACTGACGATGATTAAAGATTGATGATGATTGACGATGATTGATGATGATTGATGATGATTGACGCAAAATGCAATAGAAAAAAGTGTGCAAGTTGCATGATTTGCTTGTTAGATGACTGACGATGATTGACGATTGATGATGATTGATGATGATTGACGCAAAATGCAATAAAAAAAGTGTTCTAGAATTTATTTAGACTTTCTTATACTATAAGAACATAATATGATAATTGCACATTTTTGAATAACTGCTCAAAATTCTTAACTTATTTCATAGCATGACATTTCTGCATTCTAAGGAAGGTATTAGTACAGAATTTATTCTCCGATGCATGTAGTACAAATCGGGTACTTTCTATCTTAATACGTGGTATCTCCCAGTCGAGTACTTTCGAGTACAGCCTTTCTACTTATTGTGCGCTGCTAGCCACAAGTTTCGACAGTTTGCACATGTATTTACGAGCAAACTGATGAGCAATGCCAATAAAATGCCATCGAATGTGTGCTCATCTCTAGATTATATTGTTTAAAAGGTTTGTCTTGGCCCACAACAACACACATGATTGATTGCCGCACAAGTAACTACACACATATGCGTACGCTCACTCTTCAAATTGTATCTTAAAGATGCGGATGCGAATGCGATTTGCGTTTGCGTTTGCTAACTTACACAACTTACACATCGCTTCATTATTTTGTAAAATGATTTTTGTGGTGTGCATATGGAAAGAGGGGTGAAGTGGCTGGTGGTTGGTAGTTGCTGTGTGGAGCTGACAGCGGTGGGGGTAGTCTGGTCTGTTGCCACTTGAGTTGCACTTTTGATGTTTTCACTTGGCCTAAAAGCAGATACCCAAATACAAATACAGTTCCCAACAGACGACTCGAGCCGGCCAGGCGCTCTTGTCGCTCACTGATCTGCAGCATTTAATTTCATTGTATTTATTGTTGTTGTATTTGTTGTTGTTGTATTTGTTGTTGTGGCTGCTGTTTTAATTAAATTTCGCAATGCAAACGTTGAAGAAAACATTTTGTAAATTGCATTTCATGTGCAATTCTCGTTCGACATTTGCCAGGCTCGTCTCGCTCGCGTTTGCTTGCCCCAAAGCCAAAATACAACACACACATGTTGTAAGCAGCAGGCATGGGAGAGCGGCAGCGGGGTATATGCTGGCAAAATACAGTGCAACTAATTGCGAGTAACAAATGCCGCCTCGTGTTGCTGTCGCCTGACGCATCCCCAGCCAAAAAAAATAAATAAATAAATAACTAACAGAAATACAAGAAATAAATTTCTGCATGAACATTTCAGACTCTGTGTGTGTTGCCTATCAAAATGAAGGGCAGCAGCATGTGCCTTGTAAGCGGCGCGGGGAGAGCGGCCAGAGGCAACATCAGTCAGTCAGTCAGTCAGTCAGTCAGTCAGCCAGTGAGACAGTCGGCAAATGTGTGGCATCAAGGCGGCAAACTCTAATGAATCTTCAGTTGAGAGTCATAAAACTGTTTATTTATTTGTTTGTTTAATCTAAGTGTAGGAGTTAGAGCTTGCATATTTTAGTAGGGGGCTTGAAAGTTATAAATTTTTTGGTTTTATTAAACTTAAAAATGTATTTTCTGCATTAAATTCTACTTTGCAGCATAGTTATTATTTCAAATTGTGTCCAGGAACAAAAGAACATGTTCAAAAAATATTCAGACATTAGTTAAAGTCTTCTAAGAAGGCTTTAAAATACCCAAAGGTTTCATTGATATTAGAGTTGAGCGAGGGCTTCAAAAGTCGATTTCAATATCACATAAAATATTGCTTTTCCCCAGTATTTCTCGATGGTTCTTTAGTGACTTTTGATATAGCACTGATATCGGTATTTTTGACATGCAGGAAAATATGTTGCCAATTTTTGGTATTTTTGACATTTAGAAAAATACTGCATTTGAGTTTTTTTGTTTTTTTTCTTCTATTATTTGGTATTTTTCGCATCTGAAAAATACTAATAAGAGACTTAACAAAAATCTAAAGCCCGTCGAATTTCAAGGTGTCCCTCTTTTTATTTTTTATTATGAATTGTCCCGTGGGTCCGGAGTCCCGACCAAACATGTTATCACATATTTTTGTTTTAAGTAATCATCGATTTGCCAGTGCTAACAAGTTTCAAGAAGAGTGAAAATTCTAACGTGCTTGAATAACATACAAATTTGTAAGGATTTATAATAAACTTACATTTGACTTTAGTCAAAACAAATGCTATTGCATTCAAGTTTCTGGTTAAAAAAAACCTTATATAAAACTTATATTGGTTGTCAGTTTTCCAGAAAGCTGCACTAATTATCCAGGTCTGTTGCAAATTTCAATGACTTTTGATTCCGAATTGATTTCGATTTTCTTTTTCCGCTATCGTCTAAAATGATAACCATTTTTTCCTCTTTGAAGTTCTGTTCGAAGAGTCCACTAAGTTACGAACAAAATGTTTAACCAAATTTTCAATCATTTTGCGGAATTTAGAACACCTTATAATTGAATTCCGAATGGTTTGATCGGAATCGGAAATGGAAACTTGATTAGCATTAACTGTTTACGGGGGGAATTTTACGGAGATTTTCATTGATAATGCCAAAAGTTCCATTCAGCAAATAAATGCGTATGATAACTTACTAATTCAATCGAATTATTCTTTTTAAACAATCGAAGCAATTTCGAACTCTGTAGTAGATGTTTAATAAAAATCTGGTTAACTGGTTAAATAACTAAATTATTGGTTTCTTCATCAGAGTATTCTTTTTTGATCATTTTTATTTACGTTTAATACGTTGTAATGTAATTCTGGTTTTCATCAGGCGCCTTTCTCGCACTCCACTCGGCTGCTGACACTCCCGATTATCGCTCGGAAAGCAATTCGGCCTAAATGCAATTAAGTTCTGCCTATGCTCACTCAATGTGATGAATGTCAATACATCAAGACTGACTGACAGAATGAAAGACTGACTCTGGCCATATACATATCTGGCTATTTATACTACCTCAATTCTTTATCTGAGATTTCGCAACTTGCAGTTCATTCCGATTGCGACTCGAGTCTGCAGCGGCAACGCATCTATTTTCCTTTTCTTTTTTTGGTTGTTGATATTTTTTCTTTTTCTTTCCTTTTTTTCTTCTTGACTGCGTAAATTTCTTGGCAAGACGCATTTAATGTATATTGTATATTGGCGGCTGTAAATGTATCTGTATCCGTTGGATGTGCCGCTGTTGAGAGACTGCACTTTATAATGTTGACCATTTGATCAACTCAGTGCAAATTTCTTGAAGCAAAAACTTATTTGTGATTTGCCATTTGCATGCTGCAACGATGGGCGCTGACACGTCCGTCTGTCCGTCCGTCCATCCGTCCGTCTGTCTGTCTGCCCGTTCGTATCCCTAGCGAATACTTTGTGGGTAATTCATCTTCATTTCGTTGCGGTTCGAGTTGAAATGCGTCGTGGTATGCAGCCGCGACACCGCCACACCACCGAAACGCCCAAGCGTCGGGCTATTTTCAAATCGTTCGCCGATGTGCCAGAAATGTTTCAAATGCTATTCAAAAACCAAAATACGAGTACAACTATTCGTATGCCTAGCAAACAAACCACAAAAACAAAAAAAGATAGCAACAGAGAAGAAAAATGAAATTGAAATCATTTTCTTCTTGGTTGTTGTGCACTTAAGACTCCACTCACTATATGCCGCCTATTCCCGCCCTCGTCCCTCAAACCAAACCGAACCAAACCGAACCCATTCACCATACAATCCATCCATCAATCATTTATGTTACAGCTTCCACTTTTTTTTTGTCTTTTTTTCTTTTCTTTTTTTTGTAATTTAATCAACAGTTTCCAGTGTCGTCGGCTTTTCCTTGCGGGTGGGCGTCCGTCCTACACACAGGAAAATATATGATCTACATTATTATTAAAGGCAAATTTGACAGAAAACAAATGTCTTGTTACTTTAGGTTTTTATACAAATCGAGTGTCAAAGCTGTTGAGATTTTTGATTGAAACCCTTCAGTGAATTGCGGGTTGCTTGGAAAATTGTCGCTTGCCAGATTAAGTTACAAGGTAAATAAACATTTTGTCGCTTGCTGTTGTTTCTATGTCGGGGTCATCAACAACAGAAACAGCAACAGCAACAGTAAAATTCTTTGGAGCAACTCTGAAAATTGCTAATGACAGTCCGTTATGCTGTGAAGAGCATGATAAACTCTTTGTACTTGAGTTAATCGCATCGGTATATCATATTTCAGAGGCTGATTTTGGAGAAAAATGCCAGAACTGTTGGATTATCGCATAAGTAATGTGTTTGAGAACAAATTATGTGTTTAATTCCAAAAGTGTGCAGTAAATGTGAGTTCAAAAATGGAAATGCAGAATGGTTAACCATGTAGAAAAAGCTGTAGGAAAAGCAGTGGAAGAAGCAGTAGAAAAAGCAGGGTTTTTTTAAAATGATAATTTATAATTCACAATAAATTAGCTAAATAATTAGATTTAATTAATAATAAAAAAAGCAAAAGATTTAATTCACAAAGTATTAGAAATATGAAATTTCATTCAGATTTCTAAAAGTTGAACAAATTTGATTTAAATGAATGTAAATTTTTACGTCAGTTGTTAAAGAAATTGAAAAAGGAAACTCAAAAGACTGATATTAGCTTGTGTAATCTTAAGCAAACTTTTGCATATGCTAGATTTTATATACTAACTTCTATTATATACTAAGTTCTGTTATACACTAAGTTCTATTATATACTAAGGGTATATAAGTAAGTTCTAATATATACTAAGGGTATAATAGATCTTAGAGGTCGTAGTACCCACGCCCCCCTCCATCGAATATTAATTATATACTAAGCTTCTCTCAACTCTGCTCTCTGAATTGCTAATTTAAAACAGTGCAGAAAAAAGTACAGTCTACACTGACCCCTAAACAGAATTTTTCCAATAAAACAAAAATCAAGCTAATATTTTGTTTTTAACGCTTTCGAATGGAACTCAATCATATTTAATCATATGGGCATTTTCACAGAAAGGTCCACCGTGACCGAAATATTAAATTCATCCAAAAAGTTTGAAAGCGTATTTAATTAAGTTGATGTTAATATTGGACCCGAAATAAGTGTATTATTTGCGTTGAATAAGTTTTAAAAAACAATCATTACTAAAAATTATACCATGGAAATTTATGCCAAAAAAGAAGAAAAGAAAAAAAAAAAAAACCTGAAAAGATTTTTCAAAACTATAAATTGGAAAATTAACATACATTATTCCAAATCATACAAAAAATAAAATTATGCCAAAAGGCTTGCTCACTTCGCTTGCTCACTTCGTCATCCCCTATTTTGGCTTATATCTTCTAATCGGAATGTCCGATTGCTTTCATCCCTTTTGGCCAAATATAGTCCAACTAATTTGCTACTCAGTCATAAAAAAAAACCTTACACAAATATTACTTTCTTTAGGGGTTTTGTCATATTTTGTCGTACGATTGCCACGTAACGCCACTGTGGAAATGCCCATATATATATTTGTATATTTAGATTATTTTTTAAATAAATCATATTAATTGTTTCCATAATATACCATTATGGCAATCTGATGAATTGGTTAACTGAGTAAAAACAACGCATGCAATTGTCTGCATAATTCCCGTATTATACTTTATGCAACTGGACTGTCAGTATATCACGGCGATTACAATTTACAGCTAGCTGCTGACCCTAAGAAAGACCTCTTTATTAAATTGTAACTCTGGTACCCTTTGGCCCACAAAAGCTAAAGCTCGAGTGCTGTACTATATGCGTCACAGCAGCGATCCATTAACCTAATTACAAAGTCAGCTAAAGAAAACAAAACCTGCAGATGGGGCAACTTAATAGCAGCGCGAGTGAAATGAAAATAATAATAAAAAAAAGGTTAAGTGGGCTCGAGTTGGGAATGCTGAGAAAAATGCAGCAAATTAAAATAATAAAGACCCCAAAAAATTACACGTGCAAGGGGCGTCAAAAGTCGCAGCAGCAAAAGCGAACACTAGAAAAGGCTAAAAATAAAGTAAAAGTTAATCTTGACAAACGCTAATTAGTTAATGAATTGCTCAAAGTAACTAAAGAGACACAACTAAACTTACGCAAGAGTTGCAAAAATTAAAAAAAGAGTGCTCGACTAGAAGATACTCTGCACCAAAATAAACTACCTGCTATACCAAACATAATTTCCTGTCCAACTTTTTTATTAGTTAGCCCATTCCTATCAAATAAATATGTATCAGGAAGGTCAATAGACCTGTCCTCATTTCCATGTACCTTGTATTCCCAAGCGTTTTTGATTTAATCTTCCTGTTTTCGTATGTAATGGGTTTCCCTCTTTCAAGTTATGTCCTCTAATGTTATCCTCCACTGGTCAAAAGGCAAATCTTTTCAAACCGGATATTGAATCCTTCTTCGCAATCCAGAGCTGCTAAAGGCCAGTTCACAACGTGCAATATTGCGCGTCACCAACTGTGAACACGAAATATTTTCGGATGTCAGTCTGTGATTTTGACCAGTTCACTGAAGTGTTGTGCAATTTTTCCTAATAGACGCAGTCAATGTTTCAAAGCTGCACAGTTTTGTAAACTACTACTACTACTCTTTTGTCAATGCTTCTCTAAACAAACATTTTCCCAAATTTATTGCACAATAGCTTGAATGCAAAGTAATATTTTCATGCAATTCTTTGAAAAGTGTGCAAGAATCTTGTCAGAAAATGGTATACGGAACTATAAGATAGTGTCAATGTCAAACGCAATTCTTTTGTCATTGCTTATCTAAAAAAAAAAACACTTTCAAAATTTATTACACAATAGCTTGAACGCAAAGTAATATTTTCATGCAATATTTTGAAAAGCGTGCAAGTATCTTGTCAGAAAATGGTATACAGAAATATAAGTTAATGTGATATTGCACAATAGTTTGAACGCAAAGTAATATTTTCATGCAATATTTTGAATAGTGTGCAAGAATCTTGTCAGAAAGTGCTATACGGAAATATACAGTAATGTCCACAGGCCAGGCCCGAAAATCTTCTATTCCGATATGCTATTTTTAGGCGGCACAGGGTATAGAGGTTTTGCGGCAGCCATATACTTATATTAGTTGAAAAATCAAATAGATACATTTTCACAACAACTTCCTGTCATATTCCCAGTTAATTAGCGCAAATATCGGCGCATGTCTGGCATTTTGGTGTCAAGTCTATGAGGCCAAAGCAAGCTGGTCCACCACCTGTCCATGTGTACTTAGCTTTTCGCTCTTACCTCCCCCTCCTGGCTGTCTCTCTCTTTCTTTCGCGATGCATGTGCGCATGCAGCGCACAAATTTCTCACCTGAAAAAGCGGCAAATTGAAATTTATGCTGCCCCTCGTGCCGCGCCGCCCTGCATTTCTCTTGGCTCGAGCGTTGATTGACATTTGAACGTGACATGAACATGTTTCACCTAAATTCCGCAATTATTTATAGAGCCACCTTAGAACAGAGAATTATGGTAGCCTCTGCAGCGCCGCTTACTGCCAAACAATTTCCCTTGTTTGTTTTCTTTTTTCTCTTTACTGTTGTTATTGCTGTTGCTGTGTTTATTTTTTGTATTTAAACATTTTGCTGACAGCGTCAATTAACGTGAAAAAATTATGCATGCCTTTATGTTTTGACTTGAATTTTTGTTTTTCAGCACAAAAATTGAGTTGTACCCAGATAAATAACGTCATTAAAGACCGAAAATCAATTCGTTTTGGCCCGCTCGACTTGCATTCGCGCCATTGAGAGCTGTGCAAAAATGCGATAACCATTTGACAGACGTCAAGAGGCGCAGATTGTTTGACATGTTCCCGCGGCAACTAATGGCTCAAAACTTAATGCATTCTTTTTTACAACTTTTTTTTATTTTTTCTGGCAGTGTAAAATTGAATAGCCATTTGATGGTTAGTACAATTGACATTCGATTATTAAAACTCCTGATATTAATTATTAATTGTAATCATCATTTCAAAACCATTGAGCGCTTTTGATTTGAACTGACAGTTCCAATTATCGCGACACTATTTTTTTTATAATCTGCAAATAAATTATGCAATTTGATTTGTAAATAAAATTGCATTATTTAAATAAAGCAATAACATAGTTCATATGTCGATTTACGGCCTTAAATATTAAAAAACTAAAGGGAAAATAACTTTTTATTACAATTCAGAATTTTTGATTTTAAAAAAAAGGTATTTATTTGCTATAAGTTTACTAAAATAGTTAATAAATATATATACTTATTTATTTCTCGTTATTAAATAAAACAATAACATAGTTAAATTGTCGATATGCGGTCTTAAATATTTAAAAACAGAAGGAAAAAATAACTTTTCTTATAATTCAGAATTTTTCAATATCAATGAATTTATTTATTAATAAACAGTTTTAATGATCAAAGAAGTTGTAACTATAAATTGCTCTAAATTGGAAAACAAATGTAATGCACTTTTGAAATGACCTTGTGTCATCATCTTTGACCTTCTCAAGTAAAGTATTTCTGCATACTTGAAATATTTATCACACTGTCAACATCACGATTTATGGACAAAAACATTTTTGAAGCACTTAATTTACTTTATTATTTTTTTGTTTTTGCTGGTAGAGTAAAATTGAATAACCATTTGATGGCTAGTACAATTGACATTCGATTATTAAAACTCCTGATATTAGTTATTAATTGTAATCATCATTTCAAAACCATTCAACGCTTTTGATTTGAATTGACAGTTCCAATTATCGCGACAATTTTTTTTTATATTATGCAAGTTGATTTGAAAATAAAATTTATTTAAATAAAGCAATAACATTTGTCGATTTACGGCCTTAAATATTGAAAAACTGAAGGGAAAAATAACTTTTTATTAGAATTCAGAATTATTGGTTTTATAAAAATTAATTTATTTTATATAAGTTTATTAAAATAGTTAATAAATCTATATAATTATTTAATTCCCTTTACGTTAAGCTGGGCATGCAATTTAGGCAAACAAATTGGTGCAAAGAAATAATTAAAGAAAACATATATTTTTTAAATCCGCGGTCGTTATCATTTTTATTTCATAATATTTTTAATATTTTTTTTATTTATTTATTTATTTATTTATTTATTTATTTATTTATTTATTTTTTTATTTTTTTATTTTATTTTTATTTATTTTATTTATTTATTTATTTATGTATTTTTTTTATTTATTTTTTTTTATTTATTTTTTTTTTATTTATTTTTTATTTTTTTTATTTATTTATTTTTTTATTTTTTTATTTATTTATTAATTTTTTGTTTTTATTTTTTTGTTTTTTATTTTTATTTATTTAATTTATTTTTTTATTTATTTTTTTTTATTTATTTATTTTATTTATTTATTTTATTTATTTTTTATGTAAGCTAAATTCAGTAATTTGAACAATTTGTTGCTTGATATTTTGGTTTTAAAGTCACTTTCAGTAAAATTTCAGTTAAAAGTGAAAAAAAAATTAAGTCACATACAAACTAAATTCTTGTTAGCTTGGAAAGCCTATATTTAATAAATTTCGAAAAATAATTATTGAAAAATATCAAATCACAATGATGTTGCTAAAGCGGTAAATAGTAAATTATATTAACCATACCGAACTCCATCCTAAACTCAAGTTTTGCAGCATGCTCGACTACGCGGGACAATGTAAACTAATTGGAATAAGTTTATTTAAATTTGTCAATGGGAATATGTTCTATCGCATGATATTCAAGTGTTCTTGTATTTTCCTATTGGGCACTTGGATGACGAAAGATCTGCAGCCATATGCATTACTTTAAGTTCAGCGCTCAAAATTTCAGTATGAATTCAGAAAATAAATCACACGAGTTACAGAGTGTAAACCATTAAAACTTTCTCATTTATTTGTTTATATATACTCTACTAAATACTAAATAAATACTCGCACACAAAATACTAATACTTATATATGAATATATTACTATTTACAGTCCACACAAAATCAGAGTCAGCAGGGAGCACTTATGAACAAGTCAAACGACGACCTAAGGAGAAAGCGTCCTGAGACTACACGGCCAAATCACATTCTACTCTTCACTATCATAAATCCCTTCTATCCCATCACAGTTGTAAGTACACACAAAAATTATTATTATTTTTTTTTTTTTTTACTACTACAACTTGTTGGTATTATTGCTTATCCTTAGCCTTGGCCATAAATCGCACAACATTTGAAATATCCTGTAAAAAAGGGCATCATTAAGCTGTGCAAATGTAACAGTCGAAAGAATTTGTGTTTGACACTATAAAGTTGTATACTTTATTCCTGATCAGCATTGGCAGCAAGTGGTTTTAGTCATTTATCTATCAGTTTGTATAATCCTTTGGATCTCAGAGCCTTTTAATGGTAGAGTCAGCAAATTTGAGATGTGGGCTCTTGGTACATAGAAAATATCAGGTTTGTTGAAAGTTTTGGAATTTCTAAGCGTTGAAGTGTGAAATTTTCGATCACATTGCGATTATAGGCGATTAAACGAATCGGAAAACTAGATAGATCGATGGTAAGGGCAAAAATAGTATTTCTTAGAAGTTGATAAATAAAATTAGGCTTAGTTTACCATAAATCTTTCTTCCATAAGAAACAAAAACGAAAGCATAGGTTCGATATAATCGATATTTTTAGCTTAAGGTATTTGCTAGTCGAGCTAACCTTATACAGCTTTTTCACTTGTGGTATTTTTTAAGCTAGTACTTTGTAGCAAAGTTTTGGAAAGGCGATGAAAAACGAAATCCATTGCAATTTGCTGTATATGTATGTGTGTACATATGTGGCTAGAAAAAACTTGTCACACACTTGAGCAGAGCTCAGGAAGATGGATATCCTCGTGTGAACTATGCAAGGATGTAAGGATACTATATGGTGTGACAACAGTTATTTGCCACACTGTTGCCTCTGTGTTGTTGTTGTTGCCTGATGGGCCGAGAGTGACAGCTAAAGTTAGCAGCCGGAGGATGCTTTTGGGTTTGTGTTGAGGTTTTTTTTTATTTTTGTTTGGTTTTTGCGGATTTTCATTGGCTTAGTGGGGGGACACTTGGGCACTGGCTTTGTGGCAATATTTTATGCTTTACTTTTTAGCTACAAGCTGGACAGAAAATGTGTTACATTTTACAGCAGCAACAAATATGAAATAACCGACACACTAACACACATGTAGTGATTGTAACAAGTGTTGTGTATGTGTGTGTGTGAGTGAATCTGAGTGTTTAGCCCGAGTGCATTGTTAGACGTCCAACAACCTGCAGCAGCAACAACAACAGAATCAACAACAGAATCAACAACAATTACAAAAAACACTACCAAGCGACTAAAAAAAACGCGTAAAAAATGCATAAAGTGCTTAAACGAATGCCATGTGGAGAAACGTGAGTCGCAACACAGATATGGTCCAGACAAATACAGTTGCAGATACATTTAACAATGTTCTTATCGCAGTTACAAGACTTTGAAATGCTCTATAAATAATTGCATTATTTCTTATACTCAATCACCATTTGGCGCCAAAGTAATTAAGGAATTTGTAGCAATCATGTTAGACTCGATGCCTTCAAATATTTTGCAGTTGAAAGAGGAAGTTTAAAAGCGGTTATAGATATAGAGTAAATCAAAAATAAAACTATGTATGTTTATAAAGCTACAGACCTCCAAATGGATTGCTTAAATCCCGATACTCCCGGTCCTTCATCCTTTGATCTGACACTATTAACTATCGTTAACTTAAGCTCTCCCCAACTCTGCCTTTAAATTTTAACTTAACAAAGTTAACGCTCTTTCTTGACATCCAAGCCAATTTATTTTAATTTGCACTTGTGATTCGGAAACTATTGAAAAGACTATGCTTGTAAAATGAAGGCAATATAATTAAATGTAAAATTGAGTTCGGTGTAATGCATGTCAAGGACTAATTTTGTAAAATACTTTGAAATGTGCATTAATATTTCTGATAGCAAAAATTACCAGTTTTTTTTTATATATTTTTTTTCAAATGGGTTAGGTTTGATATTTGTAATAGCAAACTCGACATTTCTGCTCCTCACTTAGGCCTTTTAATGGAAAGAAGAAAAGCGAAATATGAAACCTTATGGGTTGTAAAATGTATATACTCATACACTGAAATCAAATAATGTTTTATAGCTTGAAACATATGTACATCTAGATATGATTCTTACGGAAAATTTTTAAAATGAATTGCAGTCAGTTTTATATTATTTGGATAAAAGAAACTTATAATATTTTTTCTAGATATTATATATATTTGATTTATATATTTTCCTTATATTCTTAATTATTTAAAACTAGATACAATCATATCTAACTAGTTTAATTTAGCACTGGCTGCTAGGGCCTTCGGCTATCACAGTGTTTGGGAGATTTTGTTATATACTTATATATGTGTATATATTTTGTTATATATATATGTGTATATATTTTGTTATATATATATGTGTATATATTTTGTTATATATATATGTGTATATATTTTGTTATATATATATGTGTATATATTTTGTTATATATATATATGTGTATATATTTTGTTATATATATATGTGTATATATTTTGTATATATATAGAAAATATTTATTTTGTCTATCTTAATCATTTTTATTTATTCTCTAATTTTTAAAATTAATTTTAATATATTTTTTAATATTTTTTATATTTTTTTTATATATTTTTTTAAAATATTTTTTTTATATTTATTTTTAATATTTTTTTTAATATTTTTTTTATTATTTTTTTTATATTTTTTTATATTTTTTTTTAAATATTTTTTTATATATTTATTTTTAATATTTTTTTATATTTATTTTTATTTTTTTTATATGTATTTTTTTTGTCGTTTTCAATCTTAAGTTGAATATACAGCTACACATAACTAATATACTGATCACTGTTTTTGTACAGGGTATGCAAGATACGCACATTTACACTCTTGCTGGCCCGCATTGACACAGTTTATTGTCTTTTTTAGGAAAAGCAAAACATTTGGCGGCACAACACAAATACTAACAAAAAACTGTAACAGCAACAACAATAACAAAACAGAAAAAAAATGCGGAAATGTTTCTTCAGTGTGGGTGTGTGTATGGTGTGTGTGTGAGTATTTACCATGTGCCTGGCAATTGTATTTTCCAACACTTGAGCCCAGCGTAGAGTGGCACATAAAATCCTGTGAAGTGGAAAACATGCAACATAAAAGCGGTGAAAACTGTAAAACTGCAAATTATTTGTGCCATCGTCATTCGGAGGAGCCTGGATGCATATATAGCCGTATATAGCCCGGATATAGCTGGGATAAGGCCCAGTCTTCAGTCAGCCCAGACATGTTAATTCGCATCCAACAAAATTGTAAAAGCAAAAGCTCTTGCATATCCTTTCTTTTTCTCCCTCACTGCCTGGCTGACTGACTGACTGACTTTTTGCTGCGCGTTATTTTCGTCCTTTTTGTTTGCTGTTGTTGTTGTGTTTGTTGTTGTGTATCCAGTGTGGCGTTAAGTCCGACTTGCTGGATTTATATACGCCTGGCCTGCTCGTAGATTTTTTCCAACGGCGCCTGTCTGGCATAAATCTTTTGTTGATTTAAGTCATCCTTGTGAGCTGCTGGGTAAAACTGCCTGGCCTCTCCCTTCACTTGGCTTCGCTTCGCAGTGCAAGTGTTTGTCATGGAATTAAGCAATTCCTTTTTGCCTTTATGGCACAAATTAAAAGGCTTCATCTGCCAGCTGAAAAATCCCACCAAATCCCAACCCTCAGCCCATTCAATTTTTATACGGCTCTGCACTCTTATATGCATTTCCGTAATGTTGTCCCAGTGCAAATGAAGATTAAGTGCACGTTATGTTTTATGGCTGATAAGCGCGAAGTATGAGCAAATGTATTAAAGTGCAAATATTTCGCAGAGACACCTCAATAAATATACCATATAAAATGTTTGAATTAAGATCAGTTGGGCAATTACAATTGAAAGTACAGATGCGCCATGTAGCAACACATTGTAGCCAAATTGTCTTTAGTTACAACAGGATACTAAGTGATTAGATCTTTGTTTTCAATATATTTTGAGAGTATATTTCATATTCAGCAAATTGTTGACAATTAACAGGATGTACTTGTTTTTGACTGAATTAAGTCAGGTTGGTATTTAGCTGGCTTGTTTAGGTAGGTTACAAAGGAATCTCCATAGATATTTAATTGTGTTTAATATGATTCATTGTGCCGAAGCACAATACACTTTTCTCTTTTGCTCTTTTGTGACCTCAGAATTCAAATGTCTGCACTTTTTGAGAAGCGTTTAAAGGAGGATTTTTGTCAAATTAAAAAGAAACATTATTATGTGTAAATTATTCAAAAATTGGTTAATTGGCGGTAAATCCAATCTGTTAAAATGTATTGATAAAGTCGGTTGAAAAGATTTGCTCTGCACCCTCTATATTCACCAAACCACTGTTTCTTCCGACACCTCCCTCCTTCGGAGCACTCTCCTTGGAGCACTCTCCTTCGGAGTACTCTCCTTAGGAGCACTCTCCTTCGGAGCACTCTCCCTCAGAGTACTCTCCTTCGGAGTACTCTCCTTCGGAGTACTCTCCTTCGGAGTACTCTCCTTCGGAGTACTCTCCTTCGGAGTACTCTCCTTCGGAGTACTCTCCTTCGGAGTACTTCCCTTCGTAATACTCTCCTTTGGGGTATTCTCTCTTTCGGAGTACTCTTCTTTCGACCACTCACCTTCGGACTACGCTTCTACCGACTACTCTGATTCGGAGTACTCTTTTTCAGACTTTTTTCTTCCGAATATGCTCCTTCTGACTAATACTAGAAGTATACGATCTTTTCAGGGCTAAATGCGCTTCACAAAGCTGGAATAGACCACAATGTGAGCCTATACGTTTCCCGTGCCACGAATTGTTCTGTTTTGCCAAAGATGATGTATTTCGACTTCAGCTCGCTTAAATTTATAACAGTGGAAATTATTTAAGTTGTTACACACACCTTATCAAATTAAAACATTTCCGACTCAAAGGAACTTTTAGAACTTGCAAAGTAGGCAGCAAGTTCCAGCAACGTAGACAGACTTGGCTTTACTAATCGCAAGCTAAACGACCTCTAATAGCAGCCTTAACTTTTGTCAACAATGTAGACACACACACATACACACACACACACTCACACAACAAATATGCCAAATAGCATAGTGTACTACGAGCTAAACTTTTGCCGCTGCAATGCCTTTACTCATTTCCGGAGCTTTGTCAGAATTGAGAGAGATGCAAACTAAGAGATGGTAGACATTTGGTGGAGCTTATCGTGGAACAAAAGGGGGCACAGATGCACAGAGCTGCAGTGGGCAGAAGATTAAAAACTTTTTAATAAGACGACACTAAAAGCATCAAAGAAAATTTGTCCTGCATATGTGCAAAGTGCAGGGAAAAGTTTTTGGTTCAAAATGCGCGTAAGCCAACTTAAAGTTTAAGCCGGTCAGAAGCGGCAACAAACTAGAGTATAGAATGCAATAAAAGTATTAGCAGCAGGCGCAACAATGTTCAATCAAATATTAAGCGTATGCTCCAGCAGCAGGCTACAGAAGGAGCCAACAATGACGGCATATGTAAAACCCTTCTTTGAAATGGCTTATCAGAGCGTTGTTCGACTTTGTTGGCCAGAAGGCGGCATCCAGCCATAAGCCAAAAGTCGTGGAATGCTGCAGCCCCAGACTACAACGGCTGCTGCTGCTGCACAATTTTCCAATATGTGACACATGGAGAAGCTGCCTCAGGCTGTCAGCCTGGCAAAAGGCAGCTGCACAAAAAATGAGAGAGAGGAAAAAAAACAGGACAAAGGACATGCGTTGACGGCAAAAGCCAAAGCCAAAGCCGAAGCCGAAGCCATAGACATATACCATAGCGCAGGTCCTTAGCAGCAGCCGCGATTTCAAGTCGGGGCTGGTGGGGGGGATTTTTTTTGCTTTGCATATGGCGTCTGTGTACAGTTTTCAATAATGCAAGTTTGAAGACTCCAGCAACCCACCGCCCCGCCGCCCCTCAGCTCCAATGTAACCCCCGACCTTTTCGCGCATTGTGTTGCGTTTTGTTTATGCATGCGACAGCATCAAAGCGAAGGATGTTAGTGGCTGAGCCTTGTGGTTTTGTGGGGCTCGGGGATGTGTGTTGGGGCTGGGTCCTGGGGTTGCAGTTTATAGGATTGTCGCAGGTTTTTGCCTAGCACTTTGACAAATCGATGGGATTTTTTTTTATGGAATGCATAAAAGTTGCTCATTGCCATATGCTGGGGCAAATAAAGGAATTGAGTTTGGCAACAACTCTGAGTGCAATTGCAAAATTTTATAGGTTTTAAAGTTGACATATATATAGAAAACTAAATTTGCTTATGCATTCTTTAGAAGTTTCTTAGCGCAGGATCTTAAGGAACTTAGTTGTTGCCAATGTTCGACATTTTCATGTTGAACTTGAAGTTTTCTATCTTTAGATAAATATTTAAAGACATTCCAATTGCATAAGTTTGCATTTCTTAGCCAGAATCTCAAGATCTTAAGGAACTTTGGTAGGTATACCAATTCTATGATGCCCTTTTGAAATTCCTTGAAACTTTTAACGTAATTGAAATACATTTCAATTTCACTTTGTTTACAGTTTGTTTATTTATTCGCAGGATTCATTTATATTTATTTTATTTGAGCTATTGCAGTACTTTCTATTGTTGTTGCATTTTCTTTAACATTTCTATCCCACTCTGATAGTTTTGATGACAATTACCCATTTTATTTGTTGTGTGTTTTTTGACCATTTTACTGCAATCTGAACATACCAATATATTGTCTTCTGTGCGAGAATCTGGTATGAATTATAACATACACAAGGGCTAAACTTTCTCTGGTTTCAGATCTCCTTTTTTCTGTTGTCCTGCTGAAGAACTGAATATCTACAGCCATCATATGTAAAATGAAGGAAAAGTAAAAGAGAATGTTGATTTGTTTTTTAAAAATTTGTACATTTGAATTATACAAATCGTTGCTTACACTTAAAATTTGTTACTTAAAATAGTTGGTCCAATATTGTACATTTACAATCATCTCTACTGGGCAAAGCTACGAGCCTTCCGTGACTTCCGTGCCTTCTGGTGTCGTTTTGCTTTTGAGTATCCGATATAAAAGAGCGGGAAATAGTTTGATATCATTCTTCGTTAGATGACCATGCTCGTACATTTCGGCGAAGAGCTGTAGAATACTAGTTAGATATCAGTTTGTTTTAGTCTAGTCTAACTCACCAGCTCCCTGAATTGCCACTCGTTGAGCGTTGTGGAGCGTTCCTTCCGCCATTCGACTTGCCAATCCCTTTCCGCCTCGGAGATGGGCTCGGGCAACCAATCGTTGCACTGACGTCTGGTCTTTTTGCCATTGGACTTGGTCGTCTTTGACCGGCTCTTGAACTTTTTGCGACGACACCTGTCGCCGCTGCTGCTGGACCCTGTCTGAACCTTATCCTTGGCAACTGGCTTAACCGACTTTGACTTTGGACTGGGTTTTACGGCTTTAATGCACTGTTTTGCTCTGTTGGAGCTTGTAGATGCCAGCAGCTTTGAACTGCCGCCCTGCAGGCGTTGTCCAGCGGGACGCTGTATACAATGCCTTTGAAGAAACTCTGCATCCTGGCGGGATTCCCATTCCAGTCGGCGAGCTCGTCGCGTCTTGCGCTGCAGTTGACGTCGCTGCTTGCGGCGCTGTGTCCTGATAATGTTGAGGCTTTGTTTGCTTCTCAAACGCAGACCAAGCTTGGCCTTGGGCTTTTTGGAATCATCGTTAACTGTTTGCCAAATGCCGACAGTTTCCTTGGCATTGACTTGTTGCATTAGTTTCTGTTGCTGGTTTTGTACATCCTTGGCAATCAGTGCCTCTATCTTTTTCTGGTTTTTCAACTGCGTATCACTGGGCTTGAAGTCCACTAAAAGGATCGGTTTTTCTTTGCGTGATTTCATTTGACGCTGCTGCTCCTTTTCAGCCTCCAGCTGCTTCTGTGCTTTCTGTTGCTGTATTATCTCCAGGTTGAGCTTTAGGCGGCTTTTGCTAGCGGTCGTCTCCTTGAACATGGACACCTGTTTCACCTGGTCGTGGAATTTGCAATAGTAGGCACCCTTTTCGGAGTCTGTGGGCGGCATAATGCGTCTGTAGTTGCCCAGATGGCTCTCCTCCCAGGCAATTTGTTGTCCCAAGGCGCCCATGGAGCAAGCCTGGGTTAATTCGGCGCCACCAGTGGGTCGAGATGTTGCCGCTGGTTGACCCGGGGACACCACACGCCGCCTGCCCACCTGGCGCATTAGACGATCCCTCAGCACGGCACGATCCTCGCGTATAATCTCCTCCTTATCCACCAGCGGTGTGCTGATCAGATTTAGAGTATCTCTGATCAGCGGTCGCTTCACCTCATTATCCACTGCCTCGTCCCCAGACAGGCTGGGTGTGTGGTTCACCTCCAATATGTACGGCTTCAACTTCCAGTCCACCAGGATATCAAAGCCCAGCAGTTGAAAGCAGGCCTGAATCTTGTCGTGCTTCGGGAAGCACAAATGATAGTTATGCTTTAGCACTGGCCAGGCGCTGATAACCGTCTTGATAATCGCATCATCCACCGCCGCCCAGAACTCCTCCACGTTGTAGTTGTGATCCAGCAGCCATTTGTTGTACGCGCTCAGCTTTCGCTTGGAGCCGCTCTCATTGCCACTGCCCGCATCGTAGTTGGAATTGCGACGATTCAGAGTGTAGTTGGTCAGATGCATATACACGTTACTACTATTGGCCAAAGCCGGCGGCATGTACTTGCTGGTCGCAAAGCGGACCAGTCCCTCATTGTATACAAAGATACGCAGGGGATCCACGGAGGTGACAAGCGTGTAGACGCGCAGATCAAACTTGAAGCCATCAATGAGCAGAGGCTACCAAGAAAATAAAGTGATTTATCAAACATTAAGATAGATCCACAAAACAGTAATGAGAGCAATCGAAAGAAAGTTAAAGTGTTTCATCTCCTGAGATAAAAAAGAGATGAGATGGGACAAGTTATCAGATGAAATGATATGAGAAGTGACGAAATAAGTTATTATATAGTGGATGAAAGCTGATAAATTAACATAAATGAAGAAACGAAATGAGATGAGGTCAGATAAATAAGATGGATAGATTTTAGAGAATAACAAAATGATGAGTTGCATGGGCAAGAGATGGAAAGTGAAGGACCTAGCATAGATGAGAAACTAACAGATTAATCAAATTGTATATGATCAACATACAAAATAAACAATGTGAAGGAATGTAAAATTTAAATAAACCTGTTTATTCCATCCGTTTGTGATACTCCTATGAAGAATTGAAGTTATTAGATAATCGAATCAACAAAAGTCGGGAATGAAACATGGTTAAAACGGGTGAAATAAATGGAATATTTATGTTTCTAGGTGGCATACAAGGATGCAACATAATCTACATAGATTCATACACACTCACCCTGTCTATATAGGTCTGACAAATGAGTTTCTCTTGCCTGCCCACATTCCGGAGATTGTTGGTTAGCCAAATGCCACGCCCCTGGCCCGCTGAATAGGGTTTAAGAATATAGGTGCGTTTGTGCTTGGTGGCATAGACGGCCACATCGTAGGCACTGCGTAGGAGATTAGCTAAGTCAGAGTACAAAAGTTGAACAAGTTGGCATTACTTACTCGGTAGGCATTAGCCAGGTCTTGGGAAAGATGCGATAGTCCCCAGGATACATTTTGAGCATACGATTGAGGTTTCGTGATAGTAAATCCTTGCGACAAATCTCACTCATGCCGGGAAAATGATTGATTTGCTGGAAACGCTTCATGCTCTTCAGTAGATCGAAGTGGGGCGTATTGTCGCACCATTGAATGTTCCACAGGCGATGCTCGGGCACATGGGTCAGTCCCATACTCTTGGATACCTTCGAGATGAGCGGAAAGCGGGTGTGTTCCAGGCAGATGCTGATCCGTATGCCCCGTATCAGTGGTAATAAACTGGCCATATCCAGCCGACGGGGTTCATGCATTACATTATAGCAGACTGGATCACGTTTCTGTCGCGGTTTGCTGCTGTTCTCGTCCTGCGTTTCGTCCTCGGAGAGCAGCAGGTACGGGCTTCCCTTTCCATAATAAGGATTCAAATCGTCGTGTTGCAGCCACTGAGGCAACCCTTGAGACTTCTTTGAGACTAGTTTTCGGGATGACTTGGACCTGGGTAGAGACCTCTTGTGCGTGTCCTTGGAACGCTCCCTGCCAAATTCCTCATCCTTGTCGATTTTTTTGGCTTTTGGCAACAGTTTCTTCAAATCAAAGTAACGTGTATATTGATTGGAGATCTTCTTCGACTTCAAATTTTTATTGGTAGTCATCTAAAGAATTAATTAGCTAATTAATTTCGATGCGAACGTGTTATTGATCTAATACCTTTTGCTGGGAAAATTTAAAATTTTAAAATGCAGCACTTAAAATTTTGACAGTTTTGTGAATGACAATGATTGCAAATAATTGAAACAACCTTTTTTTTTTTTTTTAACCATTTCTATTCAAATTGTTGAACTGCCTTATTTCTCGAGATTTTTATTGCAGTGCAAATGTTGATAAAAGAAGCCATCCTCAATTCTGTTTTCTTTTATAATTCAAAAGTGGTTTGAGAATGCAGTTTTGTCTTGGTTTTTACAAAAAAAGAGACTGGAAGCTTATAAAATATCTATGAATACAAAAAGTATTATAATTAAAAAATTCCAATAAACTGAAATACTTTGAATCCTTAAACGTTACGTTCCAATTCTAAATAAAATCTGCCTCTTCTGGTTTCCATTATCAAAACTTTTGCGGAAGTGAGCTGTTTAAGAAATTCCGATTATCACTTTTTGCCGTCAACCGAGTGAATTAAATCCGACAAGTGAATTCAATCCGCAAAGTCTTACTAAACAGTTTCTAATATCAATAGACGAAATATTTCATTTGTTTTAAAATTCCCTTCACACTTATTATATTTCTAATTTAACTTAAATTTGCAACAAGTTTCAATAACTTAAAGCTCTATTTTTTGTTGTTTAGTGCTAGTTTCTACCTGTAACCTTAACTAAGTAGTAACCACATTTCATTGTCATCATCTTTATCAGTGGCTGCTGAACTTACCCCCCAATAGACTTGCCTTGTCAGTTGGCCACGAGAATCGACATCGAATCTCTTGGCTGCGGTTCAACTTGTCGCGTTTCTCTATTACCAAAGTCGCGGCCGCCCGCACCGCAAGAGATACTTGTGCAACAACCTTGTGACAGCTGATATGCCCCTTGGGCGCAAAAAAAGAAACAGCAAACCGAAACCAGATGAAAAAATCATTGTATAGATAGCGATAGCATGAGATGTCGTAGCTTAATGGGTAGCCTAGTCTTGTAAGTGGCTCATTAACCGCAGTTTAATCAGGTTTTAGGCTTTTGCGGCTATTAGTTCAGGTAGTTCAGGTAGTTCAGGTGGGTTGGGTTAATATTCAAAGAAAACAACATACGAATCATGCTCCGTATACATGACAACTGAATTTTTGTTATTGTTGTTGTCATACGCTTGGTTTATTTAATGGCCATAACAACAATAACAATAACAATAACATGTCAGGAACTCACTCGAGTCGACACTTTAAGCAGCCGCGTGATCGTCACCCAGTTACCCCATGCCAATTCCCTTGCCCTAACCCATTACCTAGGCAGCTGGTTGTTGCATATTGTTGCAACGTTGTCAACATTGTTGTTGTATCAAATTACAAACATTTTCAGTGTGTGCCTCTGTTTGCATTTTGGGGAGTTTAGTTGTGGTTGGGGGATAGGGTGGGGTGCTTAGTTCGAGCAAACGGAGCGTGTAATTTGTCAAGTTTATTTGGTTGAGCGACGTTTGTTGGGCTCAATTCTCTGTTTTTTCCTACTTTTTTTTATTTGGGTTTTTATTTGTCTCTCTTTTTGGGTACGCCCTCTTTAGCTCACTAATTGGCTGTCCAGCTTGTTGCTGTTGTTGTTGCTGTTGCTTTTGTATTGTAGCTAATTATGCGCGCTTTGTCTCTGCGCTTGGTAAACAAAAACAATAAAACAAAAGTGTTAGCTACTTTTAGCATTTCACATATTAATGATAGCACGAACACAGAGCAGCAACGGCTGCTGCATCTGTTGACACGGATAAGGATGCCAGGACTACGACGACCAGGGGATTAGTCTCCAGAGTAATGACCAGAAATTTACGATTAATGCTTTTATACGAGTATAACATTAAGTACTACGATTAATGCTTTTATTACCTGGATTACCTTCCCAATTCACGTTAATTTCTCATCTCTACTTTTTAATTTAAGGCTCCTTTTTCTCAATATCTGAAATTATAATTGTTTCCTTAGCATAACAGCTATAAACTTGTATAATAGGTAGATGAAGACAACTATGATTATCCTTAAAATGCACTCATCAATCTCAGAGATTATATAATATAATATTTAGTATAAAGACAACTCTGACTATCTGTCAAAATGAACTCATCGATCTCAGAGATTATATATGCTTGAGAGCTTAAATTTGGTATATAGGCTTCTATTGCACACGAAATTCGAATTCACTTGAAATGTCTCCTATACTACCTCTGCTTCCCTCGAAAATCAATGAAAATTAACTATAATCATGATATTATCCATATGATGAGAATTAACAATGGAATCATAATAAGCACAGATGTTATTCAAGTTATTTAATTCCACTTATTAAATAAATTCATATGAAATAAAATTATGTAACTTATTAATATTATATTATTATATTACACTCTACATAATTCTTTGGAATTAATATTTTGCTTAAACTCATAATTGCATTTATTTTATTTCTCGCTTGTTTAACCATTTTGCTGATTGCTTAATAAATATTTGATGCTACAATTTTCACTTTTGTGGATAATTGGCTCAAACGATAATCACAATTCAATTAATGCACTTTCGCAATTATTTACAATAATATATTTCACATCGATTTGCGCTTTAACGCGCTTCGCTCCTTTGTGCAGACCGTTAAATAATAATTTTATAAGTTAAAAAATAATCTGGTCTATTAATATTTAATTGACTACCTTTTGGCCGTGGGTCAAAAGATTTACCAGTTGATGTTCGCTGGTTTTTTAATCTAGTAGCGGCAAAAATAATAAGAACGAAAAATGAAATAAGTTTACGGCAAACTGTATTAAAAATTTAAAGGTGTGCACATTTAATTTGCAGCTGCAAGCGAGGGCAAACAGAAAATTGAGTAAAAAAGTGGAAACCCTGGGCGCGTAATAATAAAAATAAATTAAACAAAATCATATAAAAAATCTGTGCTGCAGTAGAGTGAGTGAAGGCGATAGCAACAAGCAAAAGAGATAGCTGCTGGCAGTGGGGGAGTGCATAAATTGCTTAAAAGTTGCAGTTGGGCAGATGAAGAATGCGAAACGGTTCATAAATTCCAATGTGTGTGTGTGTGTGTGTGTGTGGGTAGGTGGGTGGGTGGGTGTGTGTATAAGTCAAAACGTCAGTTGGCAAAATCCCTTTTTAAGCCCCGTATAACTATCAAATGGGTAAAAAGGGACTGCTAAAACTGTGTGTGTCTATCAGGCAGAAGGATACATATCCCATCCTATAAAGTATATATATTCTTATTCAGTATCAAGAATAGAATAGAAGAATTCGAGTTGGCTACGCATTGTCCTTCTGTCTGAATGAAAGCATCTTGGAAAATTATTTGGAAACCAAATTTGAAAAGTAGTTTTAGATACTCCCTTAAAAAAATAATAAAGAAAACAAACTATTTAAAACGATTTATTAACACAATTTGAATTCTTGGGCCTCTTTTGATCCATTGTGCAAATTGGGTTTGGAGACTTCATTCCTACTGTCTTTCTTTATTCTTCTTCTTTAGTTTTCTGCCTTAAATTAACCATAAATTTTGAAAGTTTTTTTTTTATTTTTTATTATAACTAACTTTTTACGGGCTTGCTATAGGCTCTAATAACGCTACCGGCAATTCTTTGCTGTGGATTGGGCATAGCTAACCGGAGTGGCAAATAAAATTCCAAAACGTAATGATAATAAAAATTAAAGTTTAAAAAATTAATTAAATTAAAAAATTAATTAAATTAAAAAATTAATTAAATTAAAAAATTAATTAAATCAAAAAATTAATTTAATCAAAAAAATAATTAAATTAAAAATTAATTAAATTAAAAATTAATTAAATTAAAATATTAATTAAATTTAAAAAAAAATAAACTAAAAAAATAGATAAAAATTATTTTAAAAAAAAAATAATTTTAGAAAAAATAATCTTAAAAAGATATGAAACTAAAAAAAGAAAATTCAAGCTAAACAGATAATAAACACAGAAGTAATTGAATAAAAAAATTTCGTCCTATTTAACGGAGGGAACCAACAGCGCAGCTGCTACCTGTAATGTTCTGCTAGCTTGCACTGCCGCTGAACTGCTTTATTGATATGGGTACGAAGCTGCAAAGGAAGTGTTTGCGATTTTTAGGCCCGTGTACAGAGTGCCTCGTAGTCGGGTGTACTCAACGCTCTAGTTCTTGCTTGTTTATTTTTATGAAGCTGCGCCAGCGGTATTAAATCTCAATCTCTTTCGCCTCTCGCACTAAGCGTACATTAAAAATTAATCTTTTAATTACTAGCTGCCAGGCCCATCTACAACAACAACAACAACAATAAAGTATAACAACCACCGCAAAAGCCAACTACAACAATGCCAACTACAACAATGTATTCAGGCGCATTGTGTGGCGAGCTTCTATTAATTACTCGTACTACCCACCAAAAATATTTTCCCAGTACACACACACACACACACACATATATTCACACTCACACATGCACATACATACATATATAAGAGTTGTTAGGCCCGCCTCAATTGCTGCAATTGCGTTCTTTGTTACCCGGCAGCCATTTTCTATATGCAATGGCAGCCATTTTATGTATCGCCATCAAAATCTAGAACAGCCCCCAAAAGGTATGCCACAAAACGTTGCACAAAGGACAACAACGATTTCTCGATAATGTTCCAGAACTTTCGCCCACATAAATCCAAATCTCTGCAAATAACAATAACAAATTCAAAAGTACAACAAACGCAACAACACATAATAATAATAATAACAACTTTCAGGATTTAAGTTGCTTTTAGAACGTGCTTTTCAGGCAAAGCCATCCAAGGCCAACTTGGAAAGGATTATATTCATGCTGCTCTAATCCTTGGCAAACTTGGTACTTGAAAGCGATTTAACTTTTGATTTTAGAAGTTGTCATAGTATTATTGCGTTGTCCTAAGGGTGAATCTCGCATTTTTCTGTACAGCGCTTTTAATTTCTTTTAATTGACCACAGCCTCCGCCCCGCCCCCCGACCGTTCAACAAAAAAACAGGAAAAACTTTTCAACATAAAGTCTATGCAACAATAGCTTGCCACACATTTGATTTTAATTGAATTTGGACACTTACACTTTAAGCATTAACATTTGAGTTTTAATGCCAAAAGTTTTATGTTACCAGAATATCCTGTTAAGTGTACTGAAACTTTGCTAATGGATTTAAACTACATACTAAATTGCTTTTAAAATCTGTCCAAGCGGCTGCTCTTTGTCCCAGTGAATGGATACGAAATTACCAAAATGTTCTTTCAGTGGACATTGTGGGGATAAAACATAAAGTTTAGAAAGCGGTTAACTCTGGTTAAATATTAAATCCTAGTCATATTTTGAATATGAATGCTGCTCCCAAAAGTAGGCTTATTTTTAGCTCGTATGATATTTATAGGAAGTCGAAATTTAGAAGACATAATTTCATTCGATTCTAAGCAAACTTTTAGGACATGGTTCAAAAACTACTATACTACTACTATATGATGGCTTTACCTGTAGTTTATTATATTGTCAAATAGTTTTCATTAATCGAAGAACTCCTAAATCTAAAGTAAACTTGGTCAGCGTTTTGTTTACGAGAGCCTACATATCAAATTTGCTGTCTCTAGTGAGTTCCACTCAACTCTTGAAGCTGATCAAGAATATATGTATTGATTCCTATGTCGACTATGTGAAATCCATTTTATTCATTTCTTTTCAATTCTATTCTGAGCTCCAATAAAATATTCGAACCAATAGGGCGCTGACTTAGACAAGAATAGCTCAGGATGGGTATGTGTGGGAATATCCAAAATAGAGCTGTTTGGTCAGCCAAAAGACTTTTAAATGTTTCCTATAAATTCCCTGAACTTTTGATGTTGAGCCTGCTAAATAAAACCTATGCATATCTTTATAAAAATCTCCCTTGATCAGCTTATAGTAATCCATCAACGAATGCTTCTCTTTTAGTTAGTTAACTTTAGGGATATCCATCTTGGCATGACAATCATATCAAATTTTTGCTGCTGCTGTCTGTGATTGCAGCTCGTAGTTGATTTATATGCCAGGCATACAAATCGCACTATGAATACATATAGATAGATACACTCCCTATGCTCGCAATTATGTATGAAACACGAAATCAACTGCAGCGCGGCAAGTGAGAAGGAAATAAGAAAAAAAATAATCTGAATTTCGACCCGAAACGCATGAATGAACGCCCCCGGAAAAATATATGCACATAAATTTGATCAGCCAGTAGCAATGAAAATGTTGAAATGTTAAAATACTCGCACGTAATACTGGCAGAGTCATTTGTAATGCAAAACAAAACAACAACTAAACTAAACAACAAAAATAAAACTACAAAACGTGGCTGGCAAAACAAAAGCAGCTCTAAAAGGATATTCTTCTGCCCCATTTTTACTTGAGTTCTTTTTTTTTGTTTTGTTTGTTTTTTGGTTTCTATTTTACGGTATTTATTTTAGATGTGTGCAGCGCATAAACAAGCAACGCATTTGTAATGAAAATAAAATTTAACAACAGTCCCAGTCCAGACTGCAGCAGCAAAAACGACAGCAAGGACAAGTGGAAGACGCTGCAAAGTATGCAATACTTTTTGCACTTTGCCTTTTTCTTCCTACGCTGCACTCACACATACACACACAGAAAGTGTTTTCGTGTTTGAAAAACTCGAGCAGGAGCAAACCCTTATTCTTTACTTGAATTTTGGGTTGGGTTTTGGGCTCATATGCGGTTTTATTTATGAGCTTGACTTGACTGTTCCTAAAAGTAGTTCGAAAGGCATGTTCCTTTTTTACTTTGGAAATCGATTGCGTGCCTTTTTTTGTTTATAATAACAAACATCACTGAAGCGTAAATCGATTCATTTTGAATGCAAAATAATAAACTTACATTAGTAAACATAAAAATTAGATATTCAGACCTTTTCCTATTTGTGAATCGTTTTAAATATTGGTTTTCTGTTGTCGAATGAAATAACGAACATATTTCTGGTTTTGAACTTATGCTCCAAATCATTTCTTTCGACTGGCTTAAACCAAATATTCAAACGTTTTCCGGAATTCAGAACACCCAACAATATTGATTTCTCAGGATTTGCTTTGAATCAAAGATGGTAACAGTCGGATTATCTAATTTTGATATATTTATAGTATGAAATGAATGTAGGAATGTAATTTTGTCAAGCTGAAATCTTAAATAGAAGCATTTACCTCTCATAATGATACCATATAAAAGGACATTAAAATACTATCTATTATATCAATTTATTAGAAAAGTCTTCATAGACATGACAAAATTCTGTAAGTAGATGATATTGATTTTAAATAGAATCGAAGACAAATGACAAAATTTCTGTTGTATTTCCACATATTTCTTAATTATTTTTCGATCTGTTTTCGCTCTCAAAACTTTATTTCGAGCGTACAAATCAAAGGTGGATAAGCGGTCATATACAAAGTAAATTATATTTTAGTTAATTCCTCAAGTCAATTACATTTTTGTAACCCCAATTCAAGATAAACACAGCATAGACAACTGCAGATACATAAATGTGCGTTTAAAATATAGAAATGATCTGATTAACCACTTTCGATAGTGGTCAAGAATAGTTAAAGCTTGCAATTTCTCTACAGAATTGTTCAGGACAAGCCTAAGTTTTAAATAACTTAAATCCTTTTGTGTTAGCCAACGGCTTGTCAGCTTCTTTGAAGTGTACAAAAAGCATTTGCATGAAATATTTATTTAGATGGCATGGAAATTGATGTGTGGCATGCCGCAACAAATTGCATGCAATCATGCAGCTGGAGGCACAAATGGCGACATCATTCCGGGTCATGTTAAGAAATGTGGCACCTTTATGCATGAAGGATACGTTATGACCAGGTAGATTGCCAGGGCATTGTCAATGTCATAATTTGCCATAATGTGTGCACTTGCCTGTCCTGTCTGTCTGCCCCTATGTGGATGCTGGTGATGTTGCATGTCCGTGTCGAGATGTCGATGGCAATGTCGAGATGTCAATGTCGTTTGGCTTTGGTTGCCCACCAACCGCCGGGCAAAAGGACTGGTCGTGTCCTGTGTGTGTATGTTCAACTTAGTTGCAAAGTTAACGATGCGCCATGACAACACTCCATCAACATGGACAGCCCCTTTTTTGTGCCCCTTCTGTTCCGTGTCATGTCCTTGGCTGCGCATTGTCAACATTAACAGAGCCTCTAGGCACAAAAAGGCATATCCAATTGCAAAAAAGACGACGCATGTCGATAACAAAAGCGTACGGGCAGCCAAACGTAAACATTCAACTAACATTAGTGCCACGCCCCAAACACAGACACACACACTCACAACCGTACATCCACCCACACACACACACACACACACACTATATGCACACAGGACTTGGTAGAGAGATTCGACTTTGGTGTCTATTTTCCTTGGTCATTAAATTTGGATTTTGTGCTGTGCATATCACAAGTGCCTGACTTTGCTGTTAAATATACACACACATAGATACAGCTCCATATACATACACACACAAACACACCTGAGCACACATGTAAACACACATGCTGCTCTTTAGTGGCCCTTTGTGTGGCATACTCCGGGCAGGTGCCTCATCTCTAGAGACTAGACTCGGTGTCCTGCCTTGCCACATGCTTTTTGCATGCCATACACATCCACACACACACACACACACAGAGACACACAGCTTGCATCCTTCCTCTACACAACGCTGATATGTCCGCTAGATGGCGCTAGGCACGTTGCACTTACAACGCAGCCAGAAGTTTGCTTTCGTTTTGTTTTACTTACGGTTTTGAGCCTTTTGTGGTTTTAGTGGTTACGTCTACTCGCCTGGCAATTGCTGCAGCCAACAAAAAGGAAGAATCGAAAAGGATTTTAGGCTCTTTGTGGAGCAGCTGTGGATGAAAATGAGGCCCACGGGGAATTGAGCCGTTGAGAGCAGCGATGGCCACAAAGAAATCGATTAGACGATTTTCGCAATAAAGGAAGTGGTTCTTTGAAAATGAAAGCAAGTTATAGATAGTTCGTTAAGAAATGTTGACGAAATTCACTTAAAAAGTGTGTTACTAATAGAAGTCGATTCGATTAACTGAAATACATAAAATTAAAGCATACATTTCCAATTGAAGAAGTTTAGTTAACCGCCTGAAATTAAAGCAACTCACTTGAGCAATTATTTAATATTAAAGCTTTTAATAAATTATGCAATACGATCTCATAATAAAAGAACCATAGGAATGCACGTACTTGTTCTTCTGATAGTTGCCTAAGAGAAAGCTAATGAAGCAAAAGAAAAGCAATTGGAATCGACAAACACGTTCCATTGAAAATACTACATGTCAATCGAAACAAATCATTGTACAAATAGCTAGAAATTATTGCCATACATCGATGCATATATGTATATAAAAGGCATCAGCTCGATGGCAAACTGTACAGTTCCACAGAAGTCGGCGCCTTAAGATGTCCATCCTACGAGTCTACCTCATCGCCAGCCTGATCCTCAGTGCAGCAGTTCACAGTTACGAGATATATAGGGATCAAGGATTGCTTGTGATCATTTCTTCTGCTGGAATAAGTGTTTCTGAAGTAACTTCTTCTGAAACAGCTCCTTCGGAAACAACTTCAATTGCATTTACTCCTTCGGGAACAACTGCAATTGCATCAACTCCTTCTGAAACAACTCCTTCGGGAATAACTCCAATTGCAACAGCTCCTTCTGACACAGCTCCTTGTGGAACGACTCCAGCTGCAACAACTCCTTCTGAAACAACTCCTTCTGAAACAACTCCTTCAGAAACAACTCCAATTGCATCAACTCCTTCTGGAACGACTCCTTCTGAAACAACTCCTTCCGAAACAACTCCAGCTACAACAACTCCTTCCGAAACGACTCCAGCTGCAACAACTCCTTCTGGAACGACTCCAGCTGCAGCAACTCCTTCCGAAACAACTCTTTCTGGAACGACTCCAGCTGCAACAACTCCTTCCGAAACAACTCCTGAAGCAACTCCTTCTGGAACGACTCCAGCTGCAGCAACTCCTTCCGAAACAACTCCAATTGCATCAACTCCTTCTGGAACAACTCCTTCCGAAACAACTCCTTCTGGAACAACTCCATTCTGGAACGACTCCAGCTGCAGCAACTCCTTCTGAAACAACTCCTTCCGAAACAACTCCTTCTGGAACAACTCCTTCCGAAACAACTCCTTCTGGAACGACTCCTTCTGAGACAACTCCTAGAAATACTAAAATATCCGTATTGGTTAAGAAAAATGGCAAACAGACCTTCTTCATGGTATTGGACTGCTCTAATGTGGCAATCATCTTCGAAGGATCTGTCATTTCATCCTGCGATCTTCTAGCCTGATTTTAATCAAAATTATTATATACAAAAAGAATTTACATAATAAAATATAAATTTAAAAACTTTTTTATATAATTTTTAGTGGTTGCGGTCTAAGACCCTTAGCGTATAGGTTCTACAGTTCGAATCCCAGTCAAGAAAAACTTTTTAAATGCATTTCATTCAAGGTTCTTTCATAATTGCGATTTATGGCCACAACTCGGCAGGTGACCTTTCAAAAAAATATATTTTATTTGTCAATATCAATAAATGTTAATCAAATATTTTTAAATTTGTATTTATTGCATTTAAATTGTCAACCAATATAATTTTCTTACCTTTCTTTCTCGTTTTAGGTAAGTTTTATGGTTGAACACCCTGACATCTTCTCTATACTTTGATTAATTTGTGCGTGAGTGATAGATTTATAAGAATTGACTATATTGGAACCTTTGAGTTCTGCTTTTGACCTTTCTAAGTTAATCTTAACTTGAAACTCGACTGACAGAGCCCAATCAATTGCCTTTTGCTCTTATCTACTCAATCTGCCTGGCTTAAGTCATCAAAGGCACATAAAATACAAAAACAAGCAGCAAATCCAACGCTGACCCAATAAATCACTAGAAAATTTCACACAAAACACTCAAAATCTTTGCCCCTTGGGGCACAGCAATCAGGGAGAAAAAAACACAGCAACAACAACTTGGTAAACCAAAAGTAAAAAAATAAATAAAATAAAATAAAATAAAAGCTGAAATAAGGACCCAAACTTGCTACGTAATTCCCACGATAATAATCATAATAAAAATCAAGCAAGCGATAAAGCATAAAAGCAAATTACAAGCTAAATCTACACATACTCGTAAAGGAGGAAACTCCAGCAGAGCCAAAACACTTGACGTAATGCCATATTGTAATATTTGTTGTTGTTGTCGGTTGGCTTTTCCCCCCCATAACATAAAAATAAAAGTTTTTGCCAAGCATATTCCATAAGGAAACTTGCACATTGTCAAAAATATATTTTCGGCCTGGCCAGTGTTGCCAGACACATTTATAAGGTTTTTTTCTTTCTCCTCTTTTTTTTTTGTCGGCTTCCGCACGTAGCGGCCATTTTTTCTTCATCTTCCGCTGCTACTTCCTCTAACAGGCTCAAAAACTTTTCTCATAAAACGCGGCTCGCGCGGGCCACAAAGAAGATCCTTAGAGCACGTATTAGGGTTAAACTATAAGTTCTCAACGCTAACTGCAGAGGGCGCCACTTGCGTTTAATGATTTATGCTGATGAATTACTTGAAAATGTCATTACAGCGAAACGCTTTTCACCCCATGAAAATGACAAATTCATTAAGTTGTCAAATGCAAGTCAACACAATACAATTTTTCCTTTTATTTCTTTTTGACATGGGGCTGACATTTCCACAGCGAAGGAGACAGAAAAATAGGCTGAGCCATTGGCGCGTGAAAAATTGAAATAGAAAAAAATAAAACACAAATAATCATATAACATTAGATTTGTGCTAAATAAAATCATCCTTCAGAACGAATAGTAGACCTCTTACATGCGTCCCACAAATGAAATGTCAAAATGTACTCAAATTTCTGGCTGATTGGCAGAAAATATTTGTGTTCTTGCCGAAATACCTTGAGAACAACATGCAATGATATGGGAGCACACTAAAGACTTGCTAAAAATCATTATTATTATTATATATATTTTTTGCATTGAAAACTATTTATGAAAAGTGCGAAAACTACTTAACTGTACATATATCTTTAAAAGTTTCTTACATTTCAACTCGAGTCACAATTTGGGTCGAGAATTCAAATGTGACTTTGGGAATATTTTCGCTTTTATGAAACTCAACCCTTAATGCATAAATTTGAAAAATGAGGATTCATAACATTTCCAAGAATTGTTCATATAATGTAGAATTCTCTCTATTGTTGTAAACTTGGTTTTGCGGCTTATGTTGTAGCCAATTGTGTTCTAGGCCGAAATTGGCCCATAATCATAATCAAAAATATATATATTTTGCGCTCTGCTAAACATTTCGGTTATCATACAGTCAGCACCCGTTTTCAATAACACAGCCCCATTCCGGTTTCCCTATTAATCAAGCAGGCGGAATGTTCATAATTTTCAACAGAATTACCATAAACATATAGATACCCTGTCGGTCAGATACCCTGTATGCAGTTTTCAATAATAATTTAAAAATTATAATATAAAAAACTAATAATATAAAAATAATATTATAAAAATAATATAATAATATAAAACAAAATAATAATATAAATAAAATAATAATATAAAAAAATAATAATATAAAAAAATAATAATATAAAAAAATAATAATATAAAAAAAAATAATAATAAGAAAATAAAATCTCTTCATTTGATGACTGTCTGAGATTTATAAAGAAAACTTAAAGACGTTGATTAGATTCTAGTGCAGTTTAATAAGTTCTGTTAATCTTGTTTTTAACATTTAAAATTTACAAATAGTATTCAAATATTTGCTGACTATGTTCCTATATCTATCATTTTAATACTTCAGTTAGAGGATAAAGTTCTGCCTAGCAGTTTCTTCATTAAACTTTTGTTTGTAGTATGATAACGTATGGAAGAAAAGTCATGAAGCAAACTTCATCGTCTAGATCCAGTCTTACTTATATAGTTACCGATGAGAAACTAACTTCCTCTTTAAGTACAACCTAGCCGCTCTCTTTTTGGCAATATTGTAGGGTATTACAGCTATTTATTGGCCAGGCTGCAACATTTGTTTCAATCAGTTGGCCGTTGCAGGCTGTGCAGCTCATGCGACTCATTGTCCATTGTGCCCAAGCCACGCGCATAATTAAAACCGCAAATAGTGCAAGCGATGCACACACACACGTGCTATTTGATATCCCTCACACACATCTGGCTCGACTCTAATGGTCGCCATGGCCAACTAATAACAAGCACAAAAGTCAGCCAACAAATGAGTTGGGCCTAGTAATGGACGCAGAGGGACGGGGTGGGGTTGCCGTGTGGACTTTCCATTAGCCATTGTTGGCTGACATGTGAGCCGGGTCGGTGTGGGCTGTTCAGACAATGCACCTTTTTCTGTTCATCCGGCAGTGAAATTCGAATTTTAATTATGCGCTGGACAGTTAATTACACTGAAAAATGCAAATGCAAATTGTAATGCATACAAATGCAGGCGGCTAAAATCAAATGCTGTGAATCGACCACATTGCGCATACGCACCGTTAAACCGTTTATTAGTTGAGCCCACTGTCTACTTATAGAGCCTTTCATTGCATTTCATTGCATTTCATTACATTCAGCTCTGTTTTCGCACTTTAATTAGCAGAATTAAAACTGTCACATGCCAATTGCTTGGCCCAGTAGTGATTAAGTTTGCACTTTGTATATGTGGGCGGCCTTAAGCTCATTCAGTCTGTGTTTTTCAGCTGATTTGGTTAATTTGTCCAACCGACCAGCTGGCCGGCAGTTGGTAAAAGGCTTTGTGGTCATAATGCAGCTCTTTCCATTGCGGTTGCATTGCATTAAATATATTTACCCATTTTACAGAGTTTAGCCAACATTTATTTTGGGTAGTAACATTTAATTTCTTCAGGCAAGAAGGGGCAACATAATTGATTTTATGACCAAAGTAGATTTTAAGCCTCAGAATTGGCAGAAAAATTTACGGGTTTTGGTTGCTTTGAAGATCAAAACTAAATTAATATTTAAAGTGAGAAAGAAGTCTCTTAAAGCAATCTTAATTTAAATTTCATTCTTCTATGAATCTGTTAAACGCTATTTTATACCATATCAGAGCATATTATAATATTGTCTGGTATGATATTTTCTGAACACGTACGTATATTTGCTTAAAATCTGATCAATGTATCATACAAAGCATTTTTCAACTTATATTCAGAGCTTAATATGTTCAGTACCCCGAAAACAGCTGTTTTTACTTGCTCAAAGTCTAAAATAGTTCCCAAAGTGATTTTTAAATAAAATATATAGCGATTATAGCTAAATTTGATTGATACATACACATACATTAAAAATTTAACAGGAAATTTGGTATATAGACAAAAGCAGGTTTAAATCGAGCTTCAGATTAGACTTAATCACTAATTTAGTTTGAAAAGGCGTTTTTAAGGACATTTAAAGCCCAGATAATGAAATTTAAAAGTAGGTAATATTTATAACTGGTTTCGTATTTAAGAAGGAGAGCTATCCACACAATGTACTACAACTCATTTCGTCAGGCTCATATAAAACGTTGACTTTAATATATTTAGTATATTTTAATTAAATTTAAACATATACAGAACTCCCTTTAAGACACAAACAGACAGGTACTAGTATAAGTTTGTCTAAGATAAATGTTGTTTATTTATGAGGACATCCGCTTAACCCAGAGCCATTACATCATTATCTTTGCCATTTCTTAAACTATACCCAAAGGTATCTAGTGCTTATCTAGGCCCAGGACACGTGGCTTGTCTCTTGAAGCATTTTTCACCTACTTAAGTACATTCTGGCTGTCCCACAGCCCACAACATAAATTCGTAACCCACAAAGCCGTCCGTCCACCCTTCCCCGCCCAATCCCACTGCTAACTGAAATTCTACGGTCAATCAACGACATTGGGCTCGAAAGTGTCAGGTCCCAAACGGTGGGAGGCCTCTGTTTAGTTTTGGTATAACTAACAAAAAAACTTGCACCCTAATGCCGCCTGAGCCTTTCTGTGGGTGCAGTCGAGGGTAGAGGAGAAAAAATTAATGTCTGCTAATAATTCAAGTGGTGAGGCTTTGGCCAAAGTGTGCGTAAATATTCTAACGCACAATTAAATGGAATGTGCCATAAATATTGCGTATACGCAACGTAAATCAGCAGCATTTGCCTAGCAAGGCCCCAACGACTGATTATGCAAGCAATTAATCTCAGAAATGTTTATTACCAAGCCAGTCAGCCAGACAGACAGACAGACATACAGTCAGACAGACATACAGTCAGACAGACATACAGTCGGAAGGACATACAGTCAGACAGACAGACACACGCATTAGTTAGCACTCCCCCGGGGATTAGACGAAGCTTTACGTACTACAAATTGGTTGTTTGTCTCTACGTGAACTGGAATCAATTGGCAAGTGACTTTGTCCTCGGCGAACTTTGTTGTAAGTCAACTAAAGCAGCAGCCGGATGCACGCCATTTTGCAATCACATTAGGCAAAAGCAAATGCCGTGCAGGAAGTTGCATGTTGTTGTAGCCAGCCGGAAATGAAAGCCACAGCGGCCGAGAGTTGGAGAAACCGCCTCTCTGACAGCATCTGGCAACGTCAGCTGACCGCAGCATTAAAGCAACATTTGTTTTAGCACCGCCGCAGCTCAAAGAAAACAAAACAACAAAAAATATATCCCAAAAACAACAGGAGAAAAAATAAGCCAGAATAAAAGAAAAGTTTTACTCAAGTCTTTGTTGCACTAAAAATAAAAAATAAAGAAAGAAAAATGTTCAACAATGCAACACAAATTGCAGTCTAAACCACAGCAGCAAGCGCGGTTTTGTCCTTCAGTTTGAGAACTGAGAGTGCAGAGAGTTGACCGCAGCTCGGAATAGTTGGCCAATGTAATATTTTTTGACTGGTCAGCTTTAAAATCTCCGCTCAAAGCAAAGGATATCTAATGAAATACTTGAGCTTCAAGGCAGTTGCCAGAGAGAGATTGTCCTGGGGTTAAAGTGTGACCCTTTGTGTCATTTGTTATGGTCAAACGTAATTGGTCCAACAGCCGGGCTGAGTTAGTGGGCTTCCATTCCTATGGTTTATGCATAATTGAGCACGACAAAGGATAAGCGAGTGGACGTGACAAAGTTGGTTGTTATGAACGTTACGTGGGAGTGATCAAATTGTTTCTTCGGATAAGCTAAATCTATTAGAAGTAGCTGCTTGAATATGGAAGCTTTTAAGCTCTGCTAAGTCCGATAATATATTTTAGATTCGTTCTTAAAACGTCAACTTTTTATTGATAATTAAACTGAAGGATATGTAGCGCTATACAATATATCAACAGTGCTTATTAGGATTGTGAGACTCTAGTAAAGAACTTTTCTATATTTGGCATGTCTGATAAGTCAGAAACGTTTAAAAGGTTTTGTCTTTGAGTCAATGAATTAAGAACTCACCGAACGTTACTTCAAACAAGAAAACATTAACATTATATCTAAAACGATTCTGAATGAAACGGGATTAAGAACAGGCGTCATATAATCCTTATAAAGTAACATACAATAGAAACGCTGAATTGGAAGCAATATTCCATCGAATTAGGTCAAAATGGTATATTAAAATAGCTATATATGTCGATACATATCCCTGTCTCAGACAGAAAGCTTATGGCCTTCATAAAGTTTACCAAGCTCTTTTGAATCTTAGAATCTATTAAAATAGCTATATATATATCGATACATTTCCCACATCCCTGTGTCAGACAGACAGCTTATGGCCTTCATAAAGTTTGCCAAGCTACTTTGAATCTTATATTATAATACAAACTGAAGTTCCTTTATGGCAATACCGTTTGCAATATTTCCTTAAACTTTATTGATTTTTCTTATGCTTTCAGTTATATATTACTTACTTGGCCATCTCTTGTTGCTTAATAGTTATACAATATTACTTTCTTTGGCATCCCTTGTTAACTTTGCATGTTATTAAATTCCTGTCATGGCGCATACTGGCGTATACTTTATTTCAAATTGTATCCCACTCATTATACATCCTTTCAACTGTGTCGACCCCCCTTTAAGTTTCTGTAATTTACATGACTTTGCTTAACTCGTTGCTTGTTTTATGTACCCCATGCGTATCCCAGGAATCTGAGCAACGGCCCTGTACTATAACCGCCCACTGGCTGCACAGCCACGCCCCTTAACAACACACACACACACCTACACACACCAACACCCACAACAGCAGCTAGGTACTCATTTTTAAATGCTTCAGCATTGCATAAAATTTGCATATATTTCTTGCATAGTTTATTTAGCGCTTCTGCTGCTGTTGCTGCTGCTGTGGCCGTTGTTATTGTTATTATTGTTGTTCTAGTTGTAGTTGTTGTAGTGGCTCACTGTCCATTTGGCCGCCCATTGGCAAACAACAAGCTAAATTGCCGCACGCCTCCAAATACTGAGCGCTATGCTGGAAGCTAGAGGGAAAAAATAACCTGTCTCCCAGGACTCACCATGTTCATATTATAACTCAATATCTGCGTGAGGCTTTTCCATTCGCCGCAGTAGTAAAAACAACAAGGATAGCCGCCCCGCTGCAACATTTGTATTCATATATGCGGCGTGGAAATGAATCGTGGCCAGGATGTGGGCAACGCACCGCAGGACGCTAACCAAAGCCACCCAAAACCGAAGGACATTTAATGGCTGTGCTTTAATTTTTTCCATTCTATCTCACTTTTTTTTTGTTAGTTAAGAAATTTGCATGCTTTTTACGCATATTAGCATAAATACACAAGCAGCGCGGGGGGCATGGTTTGATTGAAAGGGGGTGGGTGGAGCAACAGAGAGTTCTCATCAGAAATCCAATATGTCAAACTTGAGGCACGCCTCGTGGCTTTTATTTTCTTCCTCTTGTCTACACTCAAATGTCAAGTGTCAAGGCAAATCAATGTGCCCGTTCACTCTCAAACACACACACACACACACACAAGTTGGCAGCGCCATTTTGACACTCCACCAGCTGACGTGTTTTTGCAACCCAGGAGTCCTTTCATGGCCAGCCTTTCATGTTTCAATAACTAACTGTCCATATTGGTTCAATCAATTAATGTCAATAGTCATTGCATATTGTTGCCTCTGGCATATCCTTGAAATAGTTGGCATGTCCTTCTCGTTGCTAATTGCATCAACTGCAACTAATACTGCCTAATGATCTGCACGGTAATTAATATTGCTTCGATGCACAGATTGAAGCTGGCTCCGGCTCTTGTTGTTCCATTATAATCTGCATTATTTAATTGACTTAAGGATTGAACAAGTCCTTACGTATATTAGAGCATTGTACTTAATGAATTGAGATAATTACCGTAAGAGCAGAGAATTGTAAATAGATATTGAGTTTTGTTCATCATTAGACAGTTATTGAAGCTGTAAAACTTAATTAGATTTTATAAATTACGAGCGAACATCGCTTGCAGTATTGAATTACTTGAATTGGATATTAAATCTTTTATATCTTATGTAATTGTAAATTATTAATTGTTATTCAAAATCATTTCTGATTCGCGTATATCTTATTCGTAAATTATCACATGGCCTTCATATAAATTATATTATGGCTATGGCAAATCTGAAATAGAAATAATGAACAGTGCAACTTTTTATTTTCATTTAATCTTTCTGTTATTTTACTTAAACTTAAATGACTTCTTGGATTTCTCGATATTGCTTTTGTCCAAAAACTTCAAGCTCATTTCAATATTAAATCTCAATACATATTTTCTTTGTGCTTATATCTTTTATTAAAATAATAAATGAATTAAAAATAAGAGAAAATAAAAGAAAAATATAAAAAAACTATAAAAAATATAAACAAATATCAAAAAATATAAAAATATATAAAAAAAATAATAAAAAAAATATATATTAAAATAAATAAATAAAAAATAAAAAAATATATAAAAAATATAAAAAACTATAAAAATATTTAAAAAAAAAATAAATATGAACATATGAACGAACATATATACAAAAAATATATAAAATATAAAAAAAAAATAATATATTAAAAAAATAAATATAAAATTAAAAAAAAATAAAATAGAAACAAGAATTACTTAGTAATAATAATATTGATTATTTCGTTAGTCAACACAATATGCAATATTTAAATCATAATTTTTGAACTTAAAAACATACAACAGATTTTCTCAGTCATATCCAAATGATATATGGCATTTTTAATAAACTGTTATTAATTAGTTTTAAAAATAGGCAGTGTTAAAAAATCCAAAAATTCATAGTACTAAAAGAAAAGGAAAGACTGCAAATTATCGATACTGACAAAAAAAAGTAAACAGCTTCGATACTATAGATAATTGGCATCGAAAGTTGAATGCTTCGCACAGTCTGGAAGAAACTATAAACAATCCTTGACGCAACTTCTTCAATAGCTCGCTGATTACTTGGCCAATTTGTGGCTACGCTTATAGAATTAAAAGCACATTGTAATTACGGAGCTTTATTTATGCACACCAGCCGCAAACGCTGCCACCCCATGCCTACCCCTTGACCTTAGCTTGCACCAAATGGTTGCATACTTTGCTGCGGCGTTGAAGGATATGGCGAAAGGGTGGGCGGGACCAGAGCCGGTTGCCACTTGATGTTCAGCTGAAAGCAGCTGCCACTTTAACGCGCACGGCGCAGTTCTCAGAAGCAGCCACGCCCAGTTTGGAACGCCGCCCACACATGTATGGCCCACTCAATTAACGCAACTCATCAGAGGCGTACTCGCTGAGTGTGTGTGTGTGTGTGTATGTGTATGTGTGGGAGGGTCTCTGGTAGAAGGGGTGTTTGCTTTAGCTTGTATTTGTCTTAAGAACTTCGGCATACAATCTAAATGGGTCTGCCCGGGTCGGGGTCGGGATCTCTTTCAGGTTTTGGTTCTGGTTCTGGGCCTCGGCTTGTGTACAGGAACTCGTCCTGGATGTGCTCCTCTTGTTGTTGTTATAATTTTTGTTTGTTTTTTTTTGCTTCTTTTTTTTTGTGTTGTTGCTCTCTCGCATAATTACTTTGACTCGACTTTTACGACCTTTCTATGAATTACTCAAGAAGTGTTGGGCTCACGTCGCCCGTGCAGTTGTCAGGATGCCAGGATGCTGTTGCTGTTGCTGCCTGCCTGCCTGCTTGTCGCAGCTTATCCTTTTTTACTGCCAGCCCTCGCCTGACTGCCTGTCGTTCGTTTTATTTATTTCTTTGGCTCGTGTTTGCCTGCTAATTTCTTTGCCACCCACGCGACACGCACGACGAGTCAACGGGGTTACCAGCTAATGCTGAAGGCAACTGGAGTAACTGACAATACACTCGAACACACTCACACGCAAATGCATAATGTGCACACACATAAACTCAGTCAGAGCAAAGGATCCTAATAGAGTAGAGTCAACTTGATTCCATATTCCCAAGAACTGTATTGAAGTAATGACCCAGTTCAAGTCTTTTTAGAATAATTAAAGTACCTTTTCCGTATAATCGAAGCTTAATAATTATAATGTTTTCTTCTGACATGGTAGAATAATAATGTAATGTTTTTTCTCAGAAATATTTGTGCTTTCTCAGCTCGATATTTCTAGTGCTTTCAACAATGCTGTTTTTCTTTCAAAGCCATTTTAAATGGTGGGTTTTCACATGAAAACTTTCATATTCCATGGCCTTATTAATATAAACAGTGTTGGTAAACAGTGAAAAGGAGCAGAATGAGCTAAAATGCTAGAAAATGCTCACAAAAATTCCAAAAATGGCTCGAAATGTGTATTTTTACCAGGTATCCAGGTAAAACATATGTAAAATTTGTTAATTGTAATAATGAGTTTCTACCTTAAATAAGTTTTACAAAACTTTTCCTTGCAAATGTGAAATGTTTTCATAAAAACTTGTTAACAATTTCAATTAACAGGTACCAATCAACAATTATTTACAGCGATTTTGGCATAACCATTACAATTCACACATTTCAATTGAAATCGTTTGTTTTACGATAGCATTTCGATGCACTTTTCATTTGGTATGGAGTTTTCGATTCAAGACAATGAATACCCACAGAAATGTTAAAGAAAATGCATTTTCTTTTTAGGTATTTATCTTGATACTTATATTTAAAATAAAAATCCTACATTTTCTAAATAGGTTCTTAAATATAATTGGTTTCGTAAGATTCTACATTTCAAGATAATATACACTGTATTTAAATGCTAATTTTTTCGTTTAATTTTGTTCGCTTAACTCTTTCCGCACAATCCCAACATCCCTTTTCCTATATAGTGTTTTTTAATAACTTTTACAATGCTTTGCAACACTGCGTTACACAGTCAATTTCACTTGCTCCTATCCCACCCTATGCCCCTGCCCCTGCCCCTGCCCCTGCCTGGAGGTCTCATTCAGTTTACATTGCTTCTAATGCTGTGGTAGTAGATTGTGTACACACTGGCTCCACCAACATTATCTCCGTTAGCTTTTTAGCCTAACGACCGACGCAACACCTTTTTGCTGTGCTCCATCTTCGTCCCTGCCACCCCGCATACACTCCTTTCCACTTCCTGGCTTCTGTCCATCGCATTCACATTGTTAAACAGAATTTATGCGTTCAGCAGCTGCGTCCCCTCATACTAACGATACTTTCTTCATATTCTCATTCTTATTCCTTTTCTACTTCTTGGCTGCCATTACGTTTATAATTGTCTTGTGCAACTTCTGGCACCGCCGTTGCCCCGCCGGTATTCACAGCTATGTGGTGGCGCCACCTGTGCAATCTGCAGCCCACCCACCCACAACACCCACAACACCCACAGCAGGCAGGCAGGCAGACAAATGCCCAGGAAGTGGCGCCCTCTCTCGCTCGCTCGCTCTCTTGCCTTGCCTCGCTCAGTGTCTATGGCTTTATGTATTTCTTGCCTCGTCTTTTTCACTCTTTCTATCTCCCTTTCTCTCTACCTTTTGCTGTTATCTTGCTTACCTTTTGCATTCGAGTTAAACTACGGGTTGTACTTATTTCCTTTCTCCTTCTTGGCCACTTTCAGGCTCATTGGCTAACTGTTGATTTTGTTGTTATGCTGCTTCCCAATCTGTTCTCCTCTCCCTCTCACCCACTGCTCTTTCCTCTTCCTATCTCCCTTTCGCTGTGCCCTGTCGATCCGATTGCGACACACATTTTCTGGACGTTAACTTGGTCTCTGTGTCTTATACTCTGTTCCCCAAGGGAAAATGTGCATATTGGATCTCCCTATCCTTATGAACGCATAGTATACACACTATTAAAGCTAGCTCAACGAAATTTAGTATGTATGTTCCTAATAACTCTAGTTAGTACAAGTGCTAAGATTCAGATTGAGATTATGTGCCGCGTCCGAGAAAATAAGGGAAATACTTATAATTTTCACAGTATTTCCCACATTTTTAAAATGTTCATAGATGTCTTTGGGAGATTGGGTATATTTCTGCCACGCAAGACTGTTTCCGGTCCCAATTTAAGAAATCAAAATGCAGCTGGAAACAGCGTATATAGCAGTTGGGAGGTTCAGGCAATGTTCTTACATGTTTTGCCTTCGGCTTGTTTACTTTTACACGCTTGAATTCGCCCCTTGTGCTGTAATTTTCAAGCAGTTTTCAAGCCAACTTCAAACACACACATTAAGCGGGCTTTTGTTTGCCCGCTGACAGAGCACAGCACACGAACTCTCCTCTTCTACCCCACGTCTCCTTATGCCTACAAACGAATCCCTTGCACCGCTGCCCAACTTCTGTTCACTTCCCTTCTTAGCCTGACTTCCGTTTCCTCTGCTTTCAACGCTGTGCATGCCTTTGTGCCACATAAATTTGCTTTAAAATGTATCTCGTGCTCCTCGAAATCGTCGCACACCGCCCAACTCCCCTCCTCCCACAACCTAATGCCCCGCACCTACTTCAGTGCTGGTCCTGTCTTGTCCTGTTCGGTCCTGGAGCTGCTTTCTTTTCATGTTGCTGCTTTGTTTTGTGCTCATTTTCAATTTGAACATTTTAATGTTTGTGGTCATAAAATTCTTTTTATTGGTTGTAAAACCCACTTTGGCAGCCACGCAGAGGGGTCTGTGTGTATGGCACTGCCAAGGGGGAGTTAGGGGCCGGGGAGTAGTAAGGAAACACAAAAAAATTAGCAGTCTCTTCGCCAGGCTACTTAAGCGCTGCGTTAAGGTGCGATAAGGATGCCAAAGTATTTGGCAAATTAAACGAGTTGCGTTTGTTTTTTTTATGTACCGGGTCATTTGGCTTATACTCTATATACTTAAGGATACATATACAGAAGACGGGTGTCGTCGTCCCATCATGAAAGTCATTTGCATTTCAAATTTCATTAAAATACAAATTGAAAGAATGAAATCAAGAAAATGCCAACGGAATTCAATAGGGTGCCGTAAATGCAGGAAGTAATACGAAAATGAATATAAAAACGGACGTGAAAATCTTTCTAAGATATAATATGCATGTAATAAGGGATTTCATAAATTATTCAAAATTTGAGTAAAATGTTGTGTTTCTGTTACAATTATATATTTAAGGAGCTGTCAATCCCGAAGCAAACTTTTTTATAACAACTTTATTGAGTGTGTTTTACAAAAATATTGCTCCGAACATCAACTGAATATCAAAGAAATTACTTACGATTATATACGAGGAGTAATCTGTCGAAACGTTTAAGAATACGACACAAGAAAGATTTGAAATATCATACTTTTTTATAACAACTTTATTGAGTGAGTTTTACAAAAATATTGCTCCGAACATCAACTAAATATCAAAGAAATTACTTCCGATTATATACGAGGAGCAATCTGTCGAAACGTTTAAGAATACGACACAAGAAAGATTTGAAATATCATACACTTTCGAGGCCAAAAATCGATCCCTCAAATATCCCATTAGTTATATTTAACAACTCCTTATAGACCATAGAAAATCTATCAACTCTATAAAATATGTAAATGCTTAAATGAAATTGCTGGAATACCATTTTCAAATGGCTCCATTAGTATGTGAAAAACTGATGGTTTTTCATTTCCTTGCGCACTTACGGAAAATTGACAAAATTTGCATAAAATGAAATGAAAATTTATGCACAGAGCTGCGAAAAGTGCGAACACGCGTCACTGGGCAAACAAATCATAATGCGAATGTTGTCGGTCATTTGGAGCAAATATTTATATTTTGATATCATTTCATTTGCCTGGCAGCGCAGACCGCCCGCCCGCCCGCCCCCCTGTTCAACCAAACTATAAATTTCCATAATGCAAATTATGAAAATGGAAAAAAGTCGCCCGGTGTGCATAAATAGAGTTGAAACAGAAAAAGGAAAACCTAATTGGAAAATTTGTGCGAGAAAGTGACCGGACGCAAGCCATGCAACAATGTTGAAACACGTGTCAACAACGAGAAAGTCCAAAGAAAAGCGCCACATAAAAACCAAAAAAAGAAGAAGTAGAAAAAATCCAAAGGAAAAACAAATTTGAATTGTAAGGCGATCAAAATAGACGTCTTTGGGGGAGACAGAAAAACTGACACATTTCCGGCGTTAGATTGAGAAATGTTTTTGCAATATGCAAATAAGTGGCCGTTGCAAAGACGCTCCTTAGTAATAAAATATCACCATTAACACTTAATTGCGGCAACGTTGCGGCCCAACAGGCCAACAGGCCAAAAGGGGGTTGGGGGCGGTCTGTAGTGGCTTTTGGGCCAGGTGACTGTATACTTGAGTCATGGATAGCTCAATTATATGATAATAGATACTCAATTAGGAGTTGGCAGCCTGCTGATATTGATGTATTGCCTCTCGGCGGAATAGCCTCCTGTTGAGATATTAACTTACAAATTGAGCTATCTGTGGAGTAATTGATGCGTCAGTTGTGATACGAGACGGTAGATACGGAAATGGAAATGGAAACACTAAAAACGGAAATGCTGACTTTGTTCAATTTTAGTGGGTCTTTAAGATGGTTTCTGTGGTATAGAGCTTTCTTTTGTTTGTCTATTTTATTTAAGAAATAGCTATAATATGAAATGAAAAGATAATACAAAGAGAAGTATTTTGTGTCAAATAACTATATTGTTTTGAAGAATGACTAATAAATAGACCTCGGAATTTTGCATCCTTCGTATTTTTCATCAGATTATCTTAATCCTTAAAAAATATGCATATATGCAAAATCCGAGGTTTACTAATAAATATAAAATGATAGACAAATCATATAGTTTGAAACTTAAAACAACTACTTATCAGCTTTACCGATTAATATTGTTGTACCTATCTTAAATATAGAAATCTGGTTAAAAAATTTAAATAGATTTTTCTTGTTTTTTTTTATATGTAGTCTCGTTTTCTCTTAACTTTTGGGATTTCAGAAAACCAATTTCGCAATTTCGAAACTTAAAATGCTGCCCTTCAAGCATTTTGTTTGAAAGTTAATGAGAGTAACTCATTAAGTAACTCTCATGACTAGAAAACAATTTTCTTTATTTAATAAAAAAAGAAATACTTTACTAAGAGATGTAGTATAATCTTATATTTCAAGCAAGTTGCAGACTTATGGGATATCTGCAGATAGGAAAACTGTATATTTATTAACATTTAAAAAAATGTTAATGTCCATTCAAAACGAACACATTTAAGCTGTTAGACTCAAAATGAACTGTTACGTCGCTTTCGAACAGAGCTGTTATGCCTAAAATGGTCTGTTATGTTACAGAGCTTGCACCAGTTTAGTACCCAAGTCGCGCCTTAATGGCTTCGCCGTAATAAATTAAGCATGAGTTACCGAATAAAAGGGTTTTTTTTTAGCCTCTTATGACATTTTTGTAATGATTTTGGCACTCTTATGTTGAAAATATGCAAATTTCTTTAAAACCAATTCCCAAACGTAATTTCACATCAATTTTGTTTTATGAAACAAAATTTAAGAGCTGCTATAAAGGATAACTGCTATTGAAGTGAAAGTGTTTAGCTTTTAGCCATAGATGCTGCTGAACAACGTTCAATGTTTGTTCATGGATTGTCATGATTTACTTGAATGCAGCACGAACTTCGCCTTCAAAACTGGCCACACCAGTTAGCCCAGCTTGTCAAGTGGTTAACTAACGACTAACGGCACTTTGAGGCAGACAAAAAACAGCATAAAAAATACAAAAAATAAAGAGGCAAAAACAGAAGGCAATGACCAAAACGTGAACGCGAAGGCACTGAAGGGCTGCCTCTCCTCCGAGGCGACCTTTCTGCCGCTGCTGCTGCTGCTGCTGCAGTCAGCCAAAAGTGTTGCAAATTACTCAGAACTGGTTTTCTGAGGGACTTTGCCCAGCAGAAATGGGTCAATAAGAAATTCAAATGCAGAAATAACAAAACCGAACTGTGGAAAGAAATTGAAGTTCGGCTGGCCGGCCTGTTGAGTTTTTTGTGTTTTTTTGTTTTTTTGTTTGTGGTAACGCCTTTGGGTATCGCGAGTTTCAACAGTTCATTGACTTCCTTCCAACGGAGACTGAGACATGGCCAACATTTAATCGAAATTTGGTGCAGGCCCCTGAGAGCAGGGAAACGTGTTTCACACAATGCAGCTGGCCAAGACGACAAATGGCATAAAATATCAAGGCTAAAACAGATTTAAACGTTGACAATGCCAAAAAAGCTGCCAGTAAAGAAAAAATGCAAAATTTATATAGCCAAGATTTAGTGGCTATGAAAATCATTGGTTTGCTGCATAAACTTTAGGATTAATTTCAGCTTAGCTTGTGTTACTCTTGCCTGCAGCGAGTTTTATATTTTCCAACAGAAATTAGTGTGTCGAGTGAGTTTTATGATTTGCGAGGAGTGTGCACTATACATAGACATAACTTTCATTCAAAACTTGGTCTAATAGTATGCCATAGCTCTGCCATTGCGTGTATATTTCATCAAAACTTTGACTTAAATCTCATAAAGTTTCAATGACACATAGAGATACTATAAAAACCCCCTATGCCAAAATTTGTGTTGTAGAATGTCAGTCAAAAATTGTTTGGGAATTAGCTTTGAAAGCGCATGAAAGCTTTTAATGCGCTTGAAAGTTTAATTTAAAAAATGTAACTAATCTCACTAAAAGCTCGATAAAACGGCTGGCACAAAATTAATCCTAGACAAACTATCTTGAATTCTGACTAGAAATATTCATTAAATTTGTTTTTTTGAGAGCCTTTTGATAGGTTTATAAAAGAAATGAAAGTCCCCATAACAGTTAAATTTCTTAACTTGAAACTTGCGTATAAATCTTGCGTATTAATTTTTCATTCTTATAATGAAATTCTAATTTAAGTTGTGCAATATAAATCAAAAAATAAGTCCTTGTATATTGTACATATTTCATAAACAAACTTTCAAATTTATATGATAAAAAGAATAATTATTTGTGATGATATACTTTGATTAGGTTAGGTAGAACTGTGAGAGCATGGTGGACGCACATATACCGAGCAGGTCCTTAGTGTCGACGGATACTGGCGGTCGTTAGGAAGTTTGTTGATCCTGTAGAATTCGTGTGCGCCTGGCAAACGCCAACAGCCCATTGGGAGTGTGTCTGGCTGCTTCTTCTAGTGATGCAAGCCAATGTCTACTGAAGTTTGGATGTCTTAGGGCTGCGAGTGCTGGACAGCTGCAAATAAGGTGTTCCAAGGTTTCCACAACTCCTGGTTTCTTAAATTTCCGACAGTCTTGTCTCATTTGTTTTTATTAAAGTTCCTGCTCATTATTAAATGTAGCTAAATATTTAAAATCAGATAATCTAATAAGACAAATGTCAGGAATATTCCATTGATTGGGGGATTTGCGTCCCGAGAAGCATAGTACAATGTGTATAGTGTTTTTCTTATAGTTTTTGCAATCATACATTCAATCTTAATGGCAGGCGTATTCAAGGCAAATTTCATTTTCAAATGTGATAATGGTAATACTAGTTATTTAATGGGAAATGAACCGCAGCCAAATCTGACCAAAGACATAAACTGAAACAGGCCGGTTTATTAACAGTTTATGAACTCATTTGTTTCTCAATAAATTCCGAGTGAAAGATGGACACTGTAGCTACAGATACTATATTGCTTAGTCAGATGAGGCTGTCAGATAGTCGGCCTAACTAATGGGGCATGATATATATCGCAATATTTATGACATTCTCTCGTAAGTGATAATCAAATAAAGGCACAGCTGGCCACTAAAATGTTGATATTAGAACTAAGCACACAATATTATTAATATTTAATGCGCTTGCCCCAAAAACCTGCGCATTTTATGAGCCGGCATTTTTATCAACCAACTGAAGGGCGGCGAGGGGGGGTTGGGTTGATAAGGGGGACATTAGGTTTTCGGGACGTTGACGAACCTGGAAAGCCGCTTAAATTGTTTGCTTGACGCTTGGTTGCTGCATGAGCGGGCTTGTTGCATTGAATTCCTGTGCCACGCCCCCTTGTCCCCCCTGGCGGCTGTTGTTGTTGTTGTTGTTGATATTGTGGTTGATTTAATATTTAGCACGCCTGGACAGACCTTGGGGGACAACAAGAGCGGTTGAAGCTGGCCGGCCGTAGGGTGGGGTGGGGTGGGGAGCATGCCTTAGTAAAATTTTAATGCGCTTTTGATGATGGCCATAAAATGGCAAACAAAATGCATGTGGGTGGCCAAGGGCCAGGGAGGGGCAGGTGTGGCGCATTGCATGTGGAATCTCTGCGCTAGATAAAATATTAATTTATTTTTGTTGCGTTTTTTTTTTTGTTTCTTTCGTGTTGCTCTGCCTTGCCCCCCGGCGCTCTGTTGTTGTTGCGTTGTTTTTCGGGGGCGCCGTGTCCTGCGGCGGAACCAAGTTATAGTGCTTCATAAAATTTTACGTATGTATCCTGCCCGACAAAGCTCTTATTTTTAAATAACTGTTTCGTGTTTGCCACTGATATCCGCTCTCCCCATACCGCCCCTCCCTCTCTGGCTGGCCTTCCACAATCTGTGTTATTAATATTTTCATTTTGACGCAGTTTATTTGTTTTTTCGCTTATTATTTTCTTCTTTTTTTGTTGTTTTTTGTTTTGTTTCATTTCAACGCCTTTTGCATTACTTATGTACTGTTTATTAATTTCAACAGCGCGTGGCATGTTTAACTTTTTTTTTTTTTTATTTGCCTGCAGCTTGACAGTGGGTCAGTAAAGTTTTCAACCTCGTTTTACCAACAGCAGCAGCTACTATCAGATATCTGAATTGAGTATGTTTGTGTGCTTTTTGCTCTGTGGGAAATGCTTTTCATTTGCGTTTGTTTGCCTTTCCTTCACAACATTTTTGTTTTGATATCGCGCTTAATTTATGGCCAAGCTACTGGCGAGAGATTGAAATAAATAATCACGAAATATGTGTGGAAAAGATTTATGACCTCAATGCTCAAACAATCTGATATTTTCCGGTTTAATTCCGAAATAATAATATTTATTCTCCCTTATCTTGCATTGACATGTAACAATTTCCGGTTACAATTTATGAATAGAGTTCCTCAAGGATGAACAGATTTTTACTGAAAGTGTTCATCGCACCTGTTTAGGTTAATTAGGAATTTTACTGATTCTCAAAAAATTGAACATTTTCTCTTTGTATTTGCTTGTAATCCTTATCAAAATACGGAATAAGGAATACGTTAAAATCCAATTCCATAATTTGCCAGTTTAAAGACTTGCTTTATTATCTAAATTTGAGATCATTATAAATGTATCTCATTTGAAAATGCTTAAATTACCCTAAATTTTTGTTGTCTGTATTTTGCCCTTAAGTTTTTTTTTGTTTTTTTTTTTGTTTTTGTTTTATTTGTTTTTGTTTTATTATATAAATAATATAATTTTCTTAAATATTTGAATAAAATATTTTTTCAATATTTTTTTCAAATATTTTTTTTTTAATATTTTTTTTTAATATTTCTTTTTATATATATTTTTTTATATTTTATTTTTATATATTTTTTTTTATATATATATTTTATATATATTTTTTTATATTTTTTATATATTTTTTTTATATATTTTTTATATATATTTTTTATATATTTTTTATATATTTTTTTAAATATATTTTTTAAATATTTTTTTATATTTTATTTTTTATATTTTTTTTATATAAATTTTTTTATATTTTTTAATTTGTATTTATTTATTTATTTTTTTTTTTTTATTGTTTTATTTGACAGATAAAAATCCCACATTTTTTTTTTTTTTTTTTTTAATGGCGAACATAAATATATACATTTTGTTCAATATTTCCGCCGAAAATTACAAATATATTAAATAATAATATTAAAATATTAAGTTTCAAATACCCACACTCAAAACTCAACTAAGCTAGAAGCGAAAATCCTTCTTGGCCTTACTTTAACCTCTAATTAGAGAAAAGACATCAAAATTTCAATTATTTTCGAATTTATCCTTTAGTTCCCCTCTCTTTAATTGGCTACCACAGCCTTCAACTGGGTATTATGGGCAATTAAGGTATTTCTAACTCGACAACAGATTCTAAGCCCTAGGATTATGTCAGCACTCCGTTGTTTTATGGGTCCCATTTTCCTTTACTTGCTCACACACACACAGACACAGACACACACAGCATTCACAGGGGAGGGGGAGTTGCATATTAAAGTGTGTGTTCTATTACTTAATTATTAATAACGCTGCCTTAGCCGCTCGTCGGGCTCCCACACACTTAACACTTGCCAGCTGGTGATGTCCACAGTGCACATTTCTAGGGAAAAGAAGAAAACAACTTGCCACCGCCCCAGCACAGCAGCCGCCCGCCCGCCCCCGTTGCAGCCACAGAAGTTTTCTAATTAGTTTTTGTGCACAGTGCGCTTTATAGTTATGCATTTTACTTCTTGGCAGTGGCAAGCGGCAAGTGGCAAGTGGCAAGTGGCTAGTGGCTAAGCAAGTTTTGCACTCATCTCACATTTTCCGCATTTATTGCAATTTGCGTGAAGAGACTCCGAGACTAAAACTGGACATGTGGGTGGCCATTTCCAACTGTCATTGGATGACGCTTTAAGTGTCCGCAATAATTGCAAATGTCAGTGTGAAAAATAAAATAAAAGTGTAATGAAGATCTATCCTCGGAATGTCAAAGCTATATACCCTCGCATAAAGTTCTTTCCATGCAAAATTAAGACAGATCTTAAATCATCAAAAATAAGCACAAACTATAAAAAATATAAGATTAAATCTTACAATTAGGTTTTGCTTGAGAAGATATCTCTAAAAATAAGAAAGTTTTTCATAATAATCTGTAATCTGATGGTTTCTATGGCGGTCATAAGATATAGATATATATTTATGAACATATTTTTGTAAAATGTACTCAATTAAACCTTAACTCAAAGAACTTAATTTAAGATTATGGCAATTATATGATTTAGTTAACCGATTTTTTGTATACAATATACATGGAATCGTTTCTATGACTGCTGTATGATATGATGATCCGATCCACCAGTTTCTAACCTATATACTGCCTGTAACAATATCAAACAACTGTGTCAAAGTTAAATTTGAGAGAGGGAGATTGCTATATTGACTTGGCTATTGATGATTATCAGAAGTATACATATATTTCTGGGTCGGAAACCGTTTCTTTCAATGCATTACTCATTGCATACACGAAACTATAATACCCTCTATGAGACTATTCAACAACTAGAACTCTTGCTAATGAAAGCAGCTTATTGAATGCGTATAACGTGTTACGTTGTTCAAAGGATGCAGCGTCTCTTTGGTGTCCTTTGGAGTGACCAGCACGCTTTCTAATTATTGCAGCTGACAGATCGTGATTTTCATGTCACATAAGCTAACGTGACTTTTGTAATACGACTGCTTTTCCTCTTTCGCATTGTTTGTCGTCAATTAGCTGGGATTAAGCATGACTGGACCTGAAGCACCTACAGATTTACATCTGTTTGTGTGCCAAGCAACGCTAATTTGCTCATAAGCAAATTCAGTTGGCATAGTCAAGTCTGGAGAGCGGTTTATTGTCAGGGAAACGTCAGCAAAGCAGTTGAAAATTGGCAGCGAGATTCGAAAGAAAGCAAAAATTAAGAAAATAATGTAGTAGATTAAAGAACTCAACTAGGAGATATCCTTTTCTATACATTTGTTTTGGTGTAAGATGGGATATTAAGTCGTCAATAAATATGCTAAATACAAACATCATTATATTTTAAAGGTACTTTTTACAGTGGAACAGGTTTTTTTTTCTATACTAAAATATGAAATGAATAAATTCAATAATATTTAATTTGATATCTTTAAATATCTCTTTTTTGTAATTTTAGAATTAAATAAATTAGATGCCTTGCTTTGAATTATTTTAAATGCAATAAGCATTTGGTTAGCCAAGTTTTGCTAAAAGAATTGGTCACCCTTGGATTTTTTTTTATTAAATTGAAAAAGGATCGCATATTATTATGTAGCGCTGATAACTTTTACACTGATTTTTCCCACTCAATAACCATATTTTTCTTATCCTATCCTAACCTTAGATCTTAGATCGTAGATCTTAGATCTCTTAGATCCTTCTTTCCTTGATGAAATCTCTATACAAACCAGCTGTGAGTTGGGCCGGCAATCAAAATTCTGCCTAACATTTTGGTGTCGTTATTAGATTGAAATGTAAATTCGAGAAGGCTTTTAAAAACTTTTCCATAAATCTATGTATTAAATTATATTTTTTTTTGATTCAAGGCAGCACTCTTTTGCCTTTGAAAATAAATAAATAAATGCAAAAAAGGTTAAGGGTCGTCCACACATTACGTCATGACGTTTTTGACCTTTTTTGATAACTTTGGCTGGCCCTATGATTACGTAATCATCCAAAATTAATTTCTTCAGAAAAAAAAATAAATTTTGCACGCGTTTAACTATTTATATTAGAAACTTTTGCAACAATATTAATATGTAATTAACTTTTCATGAATCGTTCTTCAAATTGAGAGCTCTTTGTGTCACAAGTTTGAAAAAGTTAGTTACTTTGTGTACGCTTTGTAGAATTATCGCCAATTTGTTTAAAATAGAAATAATAAAATAGACTTTAAGATAGATTACGTAATCATATGTTAGCGACCCTTCCCACCCCATGTATTCAAAAGTAATCTTTTGGCTGAGCCGCCCCCACCCTCTTAATGATTACGTAATATGTGGAGGACCCCTTATCTAACAGATTAAATAACAGGAAGAAATGCCAGCTAACAATAGAGTCCCTAATAAATTCCAAGTGTATTATCCGATAGATTTGAAAATTTAAAGATACAACAGAGAGATTCCATCTACAAAATTGTGTTTGAAATCTTGTGCTTCAATGTTAGAAACGAAGTGCTGTTCCTAATTTGTAAGACTCTATACGTACGCATTGTAGACAGTCTAATTTGAATATAAATAAATTTTCATCAAATTTTTAAAGAAACAAATTGAACAAATTATACCCCAAAGACGCTTTGAAGAGTTTGACGCAAACTTCCCTTTGTGCTAAGCCTGCAACAGCAAATTCTGTAGGCATCACTTCCTTTATAAGCCACTTAATCAAGTTTCCACTTTACACCCACCCAAATTTGGCAGCTGTCAATTACCGCCTTAGCGCTGTCTCTACCTCCGCAACCCGCCCCTGCCCCTTGTTGATGCCACACTCTGAGCGCTGCGTATTGGAAAATCTGTGCAAACATTTTTAAGCAAAAGTACAAAATTTGATGCGCAGACTTATCGATGAATTTCATGAATAACAAATAATTTTGGGCCAGCTCTCAACAGGATTTACGCGCAAGGACCTGCCAAAGACAATAGGCTGCTCCACTCCACTCCACTCCACTCCACCGCCTGATGAAAACTTGTACAAATTGAACATTTAACCCATTATTGCCCGAATCCCCCCCTTGCATATTTGAACTATGCCCTGTCAAATGAATAAATACTTAGAGACGCAACGAAATGAGATGTTGAAAATTTGCAGCTTAAATTTACCATAAATTTTCATGCCAACAGCGGCTCATTATAATTTGCCAAACATTTACAAAGTTCCCTCTCTATAGAAATATACTATATATGTATTTATGTATTTTGTAGGTTTTGCCCTAAGAAGACTTAAGATGCGTTGCTCGCGGCTGCTGAAAACTCATTAACGTAATTTCGAAAATTTATAAATGTTAATTGGAAAATGTTCTAGTCGGTCTTGGCTCAAATTCTTGCACTTGGCTCTAGACAAAAACTGCTTATTAAATTATGCTAATGAGTTTTGCAGCGCCAACTGTCAGAGAAATAAATGCCAGCAATTTTTGGGGCCAACCCCGGAAAAACTGTAAGCCAACCAAACGAAAAATTCCAATTATGAGCCAGTAGCTGCAAAGCAGACAACAACAACAACAACAAAAATGGCAAGGATAATGGTTATCTATGAGCTCCCAAACCTTAAATACCCTTAACCAAAGTGCTCAATTAAACTGTATGATTTTTTTTTTGTTTATTTATATAATGATCATTTCTATTTGAAACTATGAATTAACTATTGGTGCCAGGACCTTGTGGTTTTTTAATTAATGGAATTACTATAATAAAAATAGATTTATTTACAATATTATGTCAATAACAATATCAGTTCTGGAACAATTATTCATTTCATAAAAAAAAATTCTAAAAAATTCTCAAAGATGTTTGAGAATATCTTCAAAAGCACTTTCTGGCCAGCTAACAAAGACTTCTCATATTTCTCAAAGTTTCTCTTCAATTCTTCTAACTGCACCTTAATAATATTTAACAAAATGATATGTCATTAAGACATATATTAATTAATAACTACTTAATCTTTGATTAATTGTTCCGATGGCAGCTACTAGATAAAACTGTTTTGTTTCACTTTGACAAACTTAATAAATAATACATATATATTTCTATATGTTTGGTAAATTTTGGTCTGGATATAAATATATAAATAGTTGCCGATTAATTTTTCGAGTTTTTTGAGACTAAAAATATACATATTCAGTAAGATATTTCCTCAAATTTTGAATCGAAATTATTAGCTGTTCCCAACTCCGAAATTTAAATAAAAACTAATCGAAATTAACTTAATAAGAATTTCAAATTTCTCATTCAAAAACAGGAATACCAAATTAAAATGGATTCCGAATTAAAAATTGAGCACTTTTCATAGTAGAAATGGTAACTTATAAAAACTATTCGTAATTAACTTAAAAAGGATTACAGTTTTCTCATTTAATAACAGATATACAAAATTAAAATTGATTCCGAATGAAAATTGAGCACTTTTCGTAGTGGAAATGGAAAGAAACCTATATATATATATGAGGTCGCAATTGCCTGATTTTGAAGCGTTGCAAACTTAATGCCAGAATTCAGATACTTTCTGCAAGTGCAAACGAGCCTGCTGAATGGGTTTGACCATATTTTCAGCCTGTGTGTGTTGTGTGTGTTTTGTGTGTGTGTGTGTGTGTGTCGTGCATTCATTGCAATTTTTGGGCTTCCGTGTGCAATGCTCGCTTATTAATTAGTCAGGACAATGCGGGATTGGTACTGAGATTGGCATTTGCTGCCTGGCTGGCTGGTATTTCGGGCTTGTTATTACCTTGTGTGTATGAGTGTTGTTTGTGGGCCCTGTGGTCGTTTCTATAGCTGCACATGACAGTTGACCAGGCTACTGCCGGAAAGCACTTAATTTGTGAGCCAGCCAGCACATACAATATTGTGCTTTATGTTAAAACAGAATGCTCAACTCAACTCAACTCAACTTTTATTTCTGTATTTTTTTATTTTTGCAGGATGTTTTGCATAAAATTTGCAATCCACATGGCCAAGTGCTGCGCATTGTCATCTTCAAAAAGAATGGCGTTCAGGCCATGGTCGAATTTGATAGCCTCGATGCGGCAACACGCGCTCGCGAGAATCTCAATGGAGCTGACATCTATGCCGGCTGCTGCACTCTTAAAATTGATTTTGCCAAGGTAAGTTTTGGACAGTATATATGGATAAACAATATGTAATTGAGTATTATGCATTTACAGCCAGAGAAATTGAATGTCTATAAGAACGAAACAGACACTAGCTGGGACTATACCCTGAGCACAGGTGAGATTCAACCAAGTGCGTTCACTTTTTTACTACTATTTCTTACTAGTCTATAAGAATATACCTATGCACCTAATACAATGTCTACTTTACAACTAGTATCATATACATATATCATGAATACACAACATACATATATATGCATTGCCCATACACACACACACACATACACATACATATACACACGCACATACACAGACACCACCTGCTTTTTATGCCCAAGTGTGAGGAGAGTTTCAAATATAATAGCGTGTATATGTGTATAAACTGTGTCCTGCCAATTAGTTAGCTCTCTAATTTCTATTTTTTTTCCTATTTTTTTTGTGTTGGTTTCAGTTTTTCACAAGCTCAACTTTTAGTAAAAAATACCTCAAAACTTTCAATTGCCACAGATTTTTAATTACATTTTTAATTTATTTATTTACCAGCGCTTAAACTTTAGCACTCATATTTATGTGTGTGTGTGTGTGTGTGTGTATTTATGTGTGTTGCAGTTGTCAGAATATTATGTGTGTGTTTTGTGCTAGCATCTTTTGCTTTTCACAATAAACGTTTTAATAAATTATATGTTCTACCTGGCGTATGCGTAATCACAAGCAAAGCTCATATTGCTCTTCCAAGCAATAATTGAAGAAAGTTTGAATTATTAAGGATCACAGTTTAGATTGTATAGTATTTCCATGTTTGCATATCTAGTTCGGTTTGTCTTTCATTTGAATTTGTTGGCTTCATAAATTTAGGCAACAAATTGTAAATTAAATGAATATTTGATGTTGAAAATACGCTTATTGTAGGCAGGCTAACGCTGTGTTTCTAATGCGTAATATTTTCTAGATTCTAGAACATAACCCAATAAATTGTTTAAATACAAGCAAACCTATGAAATACTAGCATATTTGTAGAGCGTATACTTGATATTTATGCTCAGTTATCAGCATTTTCTTTAGCATGCTGGCTTAAAGACATTGTCCATTGGGTCGTATACTTAATGCCTTGTCTGGTCGCTTCTGGCCAAAGTCTGTGGTGGTCGGCTCCTAATTGCCACGTCAAAGCTGCCAAGCTCAAAGCGTAACTGACACAAATAGTAGCAACAACAAGCAACAACAACATCAAACATTAGTGATACTCAAGCAAACGCGTCAAAGTCAGCGAACAACAGCAGAAGCAGCCAACGCCCCCATTGGCCACATCAAGTGAAACTGCACCTGGTGTGGCACGCCCACAGCTGATCCTCTTGCCGTGCCCCCAACCGCTGCCCCTGGCCATGCCCATTGCCAGTTCCGGGGCGCATGTCTCGCTTTATGACAGACTCGACAAAGTTGCGCGTTAAATGCCATTTTTAATTTTTATATGTTTCACTTTGAATAAAAATGAAATTAAACGTTGCGACGGTTTTTTGTTTTGTTATTTTGTTGTTGTTGTTGTTGTGGTTGTTGTTATGTTGTCGCAGACAGCGAGGCGGCAACGTTGTCGGGCAATTTGTTGCCACATCCACTATGGCAGCTGGTTGGGTCGACAGACAGCCGACGGACCAACTTGAAAAGGCCGACAAACTGCAGAAATCTGCCACCGCCTGCCCTGTCACGCCTCTCTAGCCTATGCCACTGCCACTGCCCCTGCCCGCTGCCCCCCCTCTCTCTAGAGCTGTCTGTGTTGCCTGACAGACGAATGCAGCAACGTTGCAAGTGTCAACGCAACGGCAACAACACCAAGAACAACAACAAACAACGACTGGAGTGCCACCAATGGCCAAAGCCACAATAACTCAGACAGCAGCGGCAACAACCCAGCCCACTGTCATATTTATACTCTGTTACCAAAACTGATAACGAGTATATTCGTTTTGTTGCGAATTAACCGAACGCACAAGCCAGTTTGGTATGCATGTTTATAAGTAGCCTAGAACAGTACAAGTCTTGAAACTTTTTTAGGGACATAGCCTGGTTATAAGTTGATACATAAGTTCCGAGGTTCGAACCTCAGTCAACATAAAGTTATGATATGTCTTTCAATGTCAATGTTTCCGCTCATAATGCTGAATAATGTTGTCAGTTAATGTAAATAAACAAAGCAAGTTGTGACCTAGCTACAAACTGACGCATAAGTTTCGAAGTTCGAACTACAGTCAAGAAAAATTTATGATATATCTTTCAATGTCAATGTATTCTTTAAAAATGCTGTTTGATATAGCCTAGTAATAAGGTGACTTGTAAGTTTCGAGGTTCGAACTTCAGTTTAGGAAATCTTTTGCCTTTTCACTCTCTCTTAACTACCTCAGTTTGAAAACTGAAGACACCAAGTTTCATCTGTCTTACCAACCAAATACTCCAAGTAAACTCTTATAGAGTATTTTGCAGTCGGGATCTTTACACTGCATGCTTATTACTTGTTTGCTGCTGCTGCTGGACAGAGCTCGACAAACTTTTGGCTGTTTCATGTCTCTTGCATTTATCTGCTTGTCGAATTGCTCTTGTTGTTGTTGTTGTTGTTGTTGCTGTTGCCTCAGTTTGTTTGCACTGCATTTGCATGCTCAGACTTCAGACGAAAAGGGTGGCGGAGAGGCGGGTATAAGGGCGTTGTGGCAAGTCTGGGGCATTCAGTATTCGCTTACTGTTTGTTTTGCCACAAACGAATGAGCCAGAACCACCGAGTCGAGTTAAGTTCAGTCTCGCAGCCATTTGCCAGCTGGCCGGCAAAGTTGGCCATCAATGAATGCCAAAATGAATGAACTTGGCGGCAATTGCAGCAGCTGCTGTACTGTGCTGTTCTGTGCTGCTAGCCACATTATGTGGGCGTGTAAATTAGGCCTGGACAAGAGCATCTTTTGTGCTCCACGCTGGCTGCCGTATAATGAACATGCCACTTTCATGCCGCCCACATAGGCGCCACATTTCTGCTTTTTCATACCATTTGGCAAGTCTGTGCTTGTCTGTTCCTGTCTGTGCTTGTGGTCACTGGGTGTTTGATGTGCTTTTCTGCCTGGTTAGTTGCAATGGCATTCTCTTCTTTCTTTTTTAAATGAGAGCTCGAATGTTGATGCTTGTTGTTGAAGAGAATGTGCTTAATAAAGCTTTAAAAATTTCTTCAAATGCTTTCTTCTGCTCCTTAGCAGCTCAGAATGCCCTTTTCCCTTAACAAATTTAACTGGAATATGATATTACTGGTACAATTACATACAATTATTTGAGTAATTGCTTTTTCCTGATATTCATTAGAATTTTCAGCTCAAATTACTTGACTACAGGTATTTGTTATATTTAATTACAAGTAAAATTACTTAAAGCAATAATTACTCAAGTAGTTACACCCTTTAGGTACAATTACTAACTAATAGTCTGTATCGGAACTACCTGAGTACTACAAAAATAATAGTCAATTCGACAAAATACAATTATATCCTTTATTAGTCACGCGATCTGATATTTACATGTAATATTTTCTAACATGAATCTCGCGCAAATGTCAAAATTGTTTATGAAAATATTATTTTGCATTCAATCTACTGCGCAATAAATGTTGTTGAATGTTTTTGTAGTGTTTCCAGTGGCAAAACAATTGCTTATACAAGTCTGTAAAGTTCTAGAGCTCCTTAGGTAACCTTTGTACAACACAGTGGAAAATCTCAAGTCACTCTGACATAAAGTAGAAACGAGGAAACTCGAAAACTGCTTCGTCACACTTGGTGACGTCAGAAGTAGCGCAATATTGTACGTAAATAGGACATGGTGTGAAAAGGCCTGCAAGTAATTAATTTCACAATCAATTGTCAAAAACAATTACTCAATTGCAGAATTCTCTAATTACTGAAGTAATTGTAATTACAAGCTTTTAAAAGAGAGCATATTGTATAACCTGAGAACCATATTTTCTACTTAGTTAACCAATATTTTAATTGAAATTCAGCTTAAAGTCCTATTTTCTTCATATGCATACTTAAGTGATGCATTTTGTTACCTACTGTACTTAGATCTTTGCATATTCTATGTGGTTTAAACTGCTTTGCTATTTGCTTAATCTTTTAGTATGCCAATTTTCTTTTGTGCAACCTTTGATGTCTTGAATATTTAAAGTGTTTGCCAGGCCACTTGCAACTTTGTTTAAGCCGCATGCCACTGCAGTGACCTTCGACCTTATATGACAGCACATTATAAACTGTTTTGGTCAGGGCAGGCAATCAATAGAATTCATTAAAATTGCTGCTGGCGACAGTCCACGCCCACAACTTATGAAGTGCCATAACAACGGAAAACTAACTAAGGAAATAATAACAAAACTAAAGCGGTTACAAGTTAAATATAAAGTAAAAATGCAAACAAAATATTTGCATAAGATGAGGATGAAGGCGACGCGCAGGGGCAATCGATTTAAAAGAGCCAAAAAGTGTCCTATATATGTAACGACTTGGGTAAACAGTGAGACCATCCACGAAGTGGCAGCCCACAAATGTTGCTCTGAACAAGTTGACTTGGGGCAAGCTGACTTGGGGCAGGCAGCAGGGAGCCCAGGAACTAACCCCAACAAACTTCATCAAGTATATACCGAAAAAATTTGTATTTGCATTTGCATTTACCAACCGTCAGGGTCGTTTCTGGTACCTCCGACTTCGCCAACTGACAGCTAGCTGCATATTTTCAAAATGCGGGTGGAGCTGCTACCTGGCTTATTTACGAGGGGGCGTGGGTGGAGTGGGTGGTTGGTTGGTTCTGTGCACCCTCGAGTCACTTGCACGTGCATTTTATCTATGCACGGCGTTTTGTTAATTTTGCTACACATTCGCTATGGCATCGTCCTGGCTGCGTCCTGCGGCTGCCCTTAGCTTCCGCTAAGTTATCCCCTGAAGGCTTAGATGGATTTCTTATGCTCATCGCATTTGCTTTCGTGTTGTCACGCGATGTTACTTCAGTCACTTTTGCTTCGTTGTGGCCAGAACGCGTTGTTCTCTTTATTTGACTGCAAATCGTTTTTTTTTTGTTTTCTGTCTTAGCTTTAGTTTGAGTCGAGTAGCGGTAGACCCCATTCTTTTTTGTGGCCCAAGGACGTTCGATTTTCGTACACACTTGACAAACAGACGAGTGTACGTGCATTTTACCTACGTATACGTAATGCGCTTTCACCCCTCTTGTTTCGCCTGTTGCAAACTGACAGTTTGCTTTTGCCGGCCACTTACCCAATGTCAGCTAATAGTGTTTGCTTATGGGCTGCTCAAGCTTATTACAGTCAGACCAAGTCTTCGGCAAAGCTCTGCTAACATTTTATTACCATTTTGTGTATCTAAGCTACATTTGTGGAGATGTGCAATTATTTCACTATCTTAAGTTTTTCATCCTTTAATAGATTTTTGAATTTTGCAATTTCTATTCTGTATCATTTGAATTTGCAAAAATATTACGTATTCGCTGCCTCTATTAATCTTCCATGCGTCGTAAATGCCTAACTTAACCTTTGCCATCCGATCCATCACTATTATATCAAAGCTGTCCAAAGTAAACAACCCGTGGTGGAGCCTCCGACAGCTGACACATTTTGACGCCATTTTGTGCTCTTATCGTATCAGTTAACCGAAAAAGAAAGAAATTTGTTGGAGCCCCAAAAACTATGCTATAATTAACCACAACGACCCCAGTCGAGCGCCCTTAGCCCCCAGTACAAGCCACAACACAGAAACCTGCATTGTAATGGCTGTCATTATTTATTTATGAATGCATGACAATAACAATAACAAAAGCACCACAAAAACGCAAGCAGCAATTCTGGGTCTGCGCGACTATCAGATATCCTTGAAAATATCATCAAAAATTGTGCTCAGAGTGAACTCTCTTCAAATTACTGCTTGTACCCAGCGCTCTCTCGCTCTCTCTTTTGTGTTTACGCTCTCGCGAGCATAAGATCACTCAATTCCGCTTTGCGCGACATTCGTAAACGTTTTAGTAAAGCGCAGCTTTGCTTTGGAAGTGTGGAAGTAATGCAGTTTTCCGCCTAATAAAAACTTAGAAAATATATAGATTTTCCGATGATGTCGAGAATAACGTAATTACAGGGTATAGCAAAGAAAATACACAAAGTTCTGATAAAAATAAAAACAAGCAACAAAAGTAACAACCGAAATGCCAAAAGTCATCAAAAGCAGAAACAGAAATAACAATAATAGAAAACCCCCCCCCTCAAAAAAAAAAAAAAAGAAACAAAAACAAAACACATTAAAAATCCGCATAAATAGAACAATTTGAATACGGGGATGGTGCTGGGTAGGGAAGGGAAAGGAAGGGAAGGGAAGGCATAAAACATGACAAAACTATTTTACGTTTATGATTAAATCATGCATAAGGATGTGGGCAATGGGGGGATAAAAGGTGTTCCTCGCTTTATTATGTGACCAGCAGGCGACGGTGCACAACTATAGAATTAAATGCGCATAAATAATTCATACGAGCCACACACACACATACACATACGCACACACCCACGGGATTACATATGCAAATGACAATGGCAACCCTAACACATTGCGTTGGCAACTCTGTGCCGTGCTGCCTGTGATTTCAATTATGCGACCGCCAGCTAGGGGCCGCTTTTGTTTGTAGCAATTTTATTTATTTAAATTGCAATCGAAGGATGTTAAAGGAATAAGAAACATGTTCGTTATTCCATCTGGCCCGGCTGGTGGCTGGTGGCTGTTGGCTGTTGGCTGGCGCTTATCCTAAATCAACATTTGTTTTGGCCCCGTAGTCATGGCAAGTCCTGCAGCAGCTACCCAAGTTTCCAAGGATCTTCAATGTTTCTTAGGCACTTTATTTTTATGACACGACAATATCTGGCGGGGGGTGTGTGTTTATGTGTGTGTGTGTGCGTGGGGATGTGTAGTCCTTCGGCCTGACTGCCTGCTGATTATTTTCGTTTTATCTAGAGCCTTGCGCTATTTCGGAACCTCAATTTGTTTTTAGTGGCCCATTCTGCCCAGTCTGCTCATCCATATGCTGGCTGAGTGTTTGAGTAGGGGAGGGAGGGTTTTACCATCTCTCTCCCCCCTCGTATAATACAACGTAATTATAACGTTTTATTTTTCAGCGTGGTTTATTTTATGTCAAGCGGCAAACTTCATGTAATCAGTGTGAATAATTTGCTTTTATGCCTGGCTGATATGGGCATTTTATTTGCTTTAGCCATAATGGCCAAGCAAACAAGAACCCAACCCTTCACTCTCCCCTCTACTGGCATTCACATTCTGTGCTTTATACATTGTCTGGTGTAATTGTTGTTACTGTTTCCATATGACCCACGCATAGGCGTCAACTTTAGCATTTAGATCCAATTAAAATGACTTTTATGGGCAGAGGCGGCTCCCCACATAATGGATGCCACATATGATGACTTTGTGTGCCACAGTTGACCAACTTTTCAGGCCCATGTGCGACACTTCAGTGCCCAGTGAATATGTTTCCGAACCCCTTTCTCCACAGCTCTCTCTCCCCAGTTGGTCATCATGTAATCTGGTGACATGCTTTTTGTTTTACTCAAAACCTAATGTGGCACATCAAAAGTGCTGTCAGCTCTTGAGGTTTCATCTGATCATTAAGTTTAATTGAGCAGACGGCTTCAAAATCAACGATGCACATTGTATTAAATTGTTCTTGGAGCTTTTAATGATTGATGATGCATACATTTCATGCAAATTATTTCAAACTAAACTCCTTTCAAACTATTAACCTAAAATGGTTGATCATTGTTTGTACAATTAATAACAGGCAAATAATTATTTGAATTTTCTTTGTTTTAATTTTTCATGTAACAAAATCATTTGGTTTAATTATCGAATTCTATTATATAATTGCAAAATACATTTAAGGACGAACAAGAAGATTAGATTACAATCATTTTTAATTATTGATTGACATTCAATTTAATTAGGCTTTTATTTAAACCTGTTAAGCTTTGGATTGAATAGTCGTTTAGTGAAAACTAGCACAATACTTGATTTACTGATTGATTGATTGAAATATTTATTGAATGTTGAATGAGTAAATGTTATAGGAGTATCTGTTCAATCATTGAATTATAACCTATGATTATAGATTGAAAAGTATTCAGTAAAAAGAAGCACAATACAGAGTCCTATGATTGATTGATTGATTGATTGATGGGGCACAATACTGCTGTATGCTTGAGTTACACATTTGTATCTAAGTAATAATAAACTGAGATCTTACATCATTGGGCTAAAGAAGCACAAAAAATACACAGCCACATAGTTGATTGATGATTGATTGATGAGCTAGTAGTTGTCAAGGAAATATTTTTATTTTATTACATTACATCATTGGGCTAAATAAGCACAAATAATACACAGCCACATAGTTTGATGATTGATGATTGATGGATGAGCTAGTAGTTGTAAAGAACAATTTTTGATTTTTAACATTACATCATTGTGCTAAATAAGCACAAATAATACACAGCTACATAGTTGATTGATGATTGATTGATGAGCTAGTAGTTGTAAATAATAATTTTTGATTTTTAACATTACATCATTGGGCTAAATAAGCACAAATAATATACAGCCACATAGTTGATTGATGATTGATGATTGATTGATGAGCTAGTAGTTGTAAGGAAATATTTTTGATTCATTACATAACGTTCAGATTCAATTAACCGTAAACTACAAAGCATTTAATTACCTCTGTATGATGTATGACCTCTTACATAGACCCCATGATTGACAATCACATTTTTGTTTGGCTTGAACATTTTATGTTTTTTCTGGCTTTACTAACCAAGTTCTAATAACCAATACACACCAAGCGCCACACACTATATCATTGATCCACACAGATACATATATTCCAAATACTAGCTATATAAAATCTATATACTTCTTAAGCTTAGTTTAGCTTTATAAGCAATACTCGAACTCAGCTTTTACAACTTTGACAACATATCTCTGATATCCAAAAACAAATTCTTGAAATTTATAAATAAATTCTGCAATTTGAATGTGGGAATAGAAATATATAAAAAACAATTAAAACTTTTATCCACTTGAGAAACACAGCAATTATTTTCACATTCAATATTAAATTTAAAAAAAGAAACCTTTACAAATTTTGTGATTGAAAGAAAAAAGAAAAAGAAATTCTTGAAAAAGCGCTTCGACTTCAACGTATAATTTTATCCTGTCAACACAAAACTCTCTCATTTAACAACTACAACAAGAACAACAACCACAGCAGCCAAGCAACCCAAGCAGCAAGCAAGCAACAACTACAAACAACAACAACAACAACAACAACATCAAACACACAACAACAACAACAACACAGCGCCCACTAAAACCAATACAATTAACCCAAAATACAAATACAAACAAGAAACTCCTTCAAAAATGTCTGAAAATCAAAATCAAAATCAAATCTCTTACTGCTACTACTAAAAAAACAAAAACAAATATACACTGTATTATATTACAACTACAACAACAACAAATACAAAGAAACATTGTGTATTATAAGACAAGAAACCACAACAACAACAACAACAAGCCAGCAACAACAACAAATGCAACAGAGCCAAAGAAAAAGCCTTCAAAGAATTCTCAATTAATTTTTAACAAGCAGCAGCAATGAGTGCAGCAGCAACAACAACAACAACAATATCAGTCCAATAATAAACAACAACAACTAGTACAAGTACAACAACAATAACAACTACAAAACAACAACATGAAAACCACGTTTAAATATATATGACAACAGCTTTTCTCGCACTGTACAAACAACAAATAATTGTCTAAATCAAAATGAAAAAAAAAAAAAAAAAAAACTTCTGCGTGCTTCACAAAAAAAAAAAAATACATAAATTCACTAACCAAATTTAACTGCTAATTATAATTTGATTTTGTCACCAATATATGTTTTTTTTTGGTTATTTCATTTTAAGTTTCATATTTTTCTCTTTCATGGCAGTGTTAAAAGGTAGTAACAATAACAACAACAACTACAACTACTACTACAACAACAACAGCAAATATAAACAACACACGGAACCCATCCCTCGTCAATGTAGGCGCCCACTAACAATCAAATGCTAATACCACAGCGTTGCCATAGTTCCCAATAAAAAAATTATATATATATAAAATAAAGTCCATATACGCCCGCCTGCCCGCCCGCCCGCCTGCCTGCCTGACTACCCCTAACTAACTTACTTACTTTTACTAACCCATCAAGAAACCAACAATATAAATGAAGACTAAAAAAAAAAACAAGAGAATGAAACTGTTACTACTATTACTACAATTTTTGTTGTGTGCGTAAGTTCCAGAACAGAAAGAAACCCAAAAATATATTCCCTCAGTAAAACAACAACAACAACAACAGCCTACTATTACTACAACAACAGCTACAACAACAACAGTATGCAACTAAAAAATATAAAATGAATGCACCAAATTTAAGCAAAAGTACAAAAAAAATATATATATATAAAAATTGTTTTGAAATACCATTCAATTTTATGCAATCTATACAAAGAAAAATTCAAAAACCAACCACGATAATGCAAGAATAGAATATATATACATATATATATCTATATCAAACTCTATCTCTGGGCAGGACTAAGCATCACAACAAAAAAATACGAAACTCGCAAACAGAAAATATTCAAATAAAATCAATATATATATATCTATATATAATAATAATAATAATACAAAAATGTTGCAAGAATTCAGTATATGTCTTCTCACTGTCTCTCTCTATATATCTCTCTCTAATCACAAATCACAACCAACACTATTCTACTATCTATCTCTATCTCGCTTGTGTTTGTCTGTGTGCAGGGATGCATGGCACGGGCAGCTACGCAGATGAAACAAGAATTGTTGTTGTTGGACTTGATGATGATCATCATGTTGATGTTAATGATGATTATGATGATGATGTTGATGACAGCGCGGGATCTGTAACGGATTTGGATATGCAACCGGAAACTATATCGGAATCGGAATCGGAAATGGATACATATTCCATCATAATATTAACTGCTACTGCTAGAACTACCAATACTACTGCTGCTACTACCAAAACTGCTAGTACTACGACTGCTACTGCAGCCCCAATTAGTAGCCGCTATAGATCGTACAATTTGAACAGATCCTTGATATGTTTGAGCGCCGTCCGCTGAAACAAACGACGAGCGCAAAGTTTTTGAATATTTTGCATAAAACTGAAACAAAAAAATTCACCTACAAAACTGAAATCAGCGATTATTTGAAACGCAATCGCTATCGTTATCGGAATCAAATGTTGCCAATTGTGGTTGTTGCTGTGCCTGATGTTGACAATCCGACGAGTTGAAGCTAGAGAGAAACTGAAAATGAAAACAATCCAAATAAAAAATCGATATAATAATTGAACAAATTTATTTTTGGACCTATGTATTTATCTACATATATATAAATATATATAGCTTATATATACAATTTTTGTTCTGTATATCATACCATGAACCACAAAATTAAAATCAAGCTTGAATTTTATTTAATTTTCAATTTTGTTAAAAAAAAAATCGTTAACAAAAAAAATATATATATATATAAATTCCAAGAAAAAAGCATTTACCATTGGGATCTGTTCAAAGTTATGTGACTATATAGCTCTATATACACGTATTATTGCTACTGATTTTGGGGCATGTAGAGAAGTTGAATATGTACGCCGGTGGTATTAGTCGGCGGTCATGTATGTAGTTTCTGACGGTACACAATGAATAAAAAATAAAAATCAAAAATATTGTGCACCAGTTTGTTCTATGGAGAGAGAGAAACGACGTGTCACCAACGTTGCGTATATCACACACACACACAGCTACTGTGACGGAGGTGAGTCAGTTGAAGCACTCTATTCTAGATATAACTACCTACAATACAATTTCATAGTTTTTAAGAGCAAGTCGCAGCCCCCATATATACCAAAGCGCATAATTTAAGCAAAGCACACCAACCAATATGATGTTTGTTCACTTTTACTGCAGGCCCCGAAAGGTGAAATAAATGATGAAAAATTGCGATATTGTCAATATAATAATAAGAAAGATCTAATTGTCCAATATCTCAATTCGCTCTAAGGTGTAATTCCTTTTCAAATTGGAGTTCTTTTATCATAATAACTCAAGCAGAAGAATTTCCTGAAAACGATCCAAGAAAGATGAAATAAATGATGGAAGATTGCGACACTGTCAATATAATAATAAGATAGATCAAATTTTCCAATATTCCTGTTCGTTCTGTGGTATAATTCCATATTAAGTTGTATCACAATTCCTTATGCACAAGAACCTGCTGAAAGAAATATACTTTATCTTGAAGTTACCAAAACAGACCTTAACCGAAACGATGAGAAAAGTCTTCATGAAAGGTGCAAATAATGAAGAACTTGCATTCTTGGTACGTTTACCCTCAACATCTAGAATTATAATCTCGGTAACATTTGAGAAACCAGATTTGCAAACTACGATATCATTTTGTGGTTCATGGTTACTTAATATTGTTTTGTTCCCTATCAGAATATTCACTTTATGTTGAATTTATATTATTTTTAACCATCTTTGTCTGCTGTCTGCCAGCTGAATTATTTGAACGCCCTGCCTTAAAAGTCGCCAATATTGGAATCCATGCAAAACATTAGCCCACTTAACCATAAAAGTCAATAAAAATGAATTGTGCAACAGCGCTGAGCATTTTAATGAAGCATTAATAGAACAACATGAAACAACGTAAACAAACAGGTTCTAAACAACTCGTTAAAGTTGGCAAAACAAGCTGCAATTATTGGGGTCGAATTTGTTTTAATTTTGTTTGGTCAGTTCGTTGTTGGCCCTGAAATCTTGATGGAGCGTGTGAGAATAATTACGGGCTACAATATCTATCAACGTTAGTTATGGTTAGGTGCTGCCTAGTTGTCGTTAGATATAATAGTATATTGCAAAGGATACACATTTTTAGTATTGTTTTTATCCATCAGCTGACAGTTATTTCAGGTACCCCTGAGAGCCCCTGGACGATCTTGGAACCTTTGGAAAGCAAGGCAATTTTCTTTTGTAGGCTAGCTACTTTTTCGACGCCCCTCGTCTATGGACGTATTTATCTTTTGTCAATTTGTAATCTGTCCTGTCTTTCTTTTCACCTCATTGAGTTTTCTCTTTGAACTTTGACGCAGTAATCAATTGGTATCATATCTAAAATAAAATCTTTTGATTTATTTAATGTTTATCCCTCCCTCCGAATCAAAAATACCACCCAAAAGCGTGCTAAATTAGCTTGGCATTAATTTAATTTCGTTAAAATGTTTTGCTGTCATAAATTAATCCACTTCAAATGTGTTATATAAGAATTTCGCCGCGTTTTAAATTCAACACGACGCGTTTCTCGGCATTTGTTGTTTGTTGTGGTTGTTGTGTTGTGGACTGACCTGCCTCAAACCCCAAATGAAATTAGTTGCCTACACGTTGCGTCTGGTTCATTTTTTTGTTTTTGTTTTTTTATATATATACTTTATTATATGGCATATACAGAAACTGATTCATTGACATGCAAAGCAATGAATAACGAGGCAGCAGCTGACGACTGAGGGAACGACCCGAAACATTTTATATTTATGCATCTTTCTCTTTTTGTCTCTCATGATATTTCTATCTCTCATACTGGTTTGTTGTATCTTTCTATCTTTTGCCGAGGTTCTGTTTTTTATTTGTTGTGTCGCAGCTGATTGATTTGATACTTGGCTCCCATATGGTTTAGTTGGTAGAATATTGGTTCTCGGGTTCAAAGTGTGAAGAACATATTTTTTGGTGTTTTTTTTAAATTGTTTTTTGTTTCGTTTGGATGATACCCAACTAAATAAGAATAAAAACTCCTAACTCTGTAACAATAAACACTTCCAACAATTTCTCTTAGTTAGCTTTTAGTCAACAACAACAACTACAACAACAACAGCAACAACAACAAAAACGATTCGATAAAACGCCACAGACACACACACCACAACAGATCAACCAACCAACCAATCCAACCAACCAACCAACCAATCCAACCAAGCAACCAACCAACCAACCAACCCAACCAACAAATTCAACAAATTTGTGGAAACATTTATCACGCGCAAATTGTTTGCCGTTTGCTCTTATCTCATTTCAGTTAAGGAGATTGGAAATGGTCGCTCACCATTACTGCAGGAGCCTCTTTACGGTACACGACCTCAGCCCTACAGTGAGTAGAAGGCGCCTATTCATTTGTAGTTTCTGTTTAGCTGACAAATGTTGTACCCTACGTTTTAATCATCCAATTCCCACTTCCCAACCATATCATTTTCAGAGAAAAGAATATATATATCTGTGGTGTGTCTGTGTGTATGTCGGCCTACATTCTTATCGAAATATATTAATTTGTGTGTTTAACCAAGTATCTATATATGAATCGATATCTTTTGCTACTTTAGTGCGACTCTTAGGTTTAGGATCGTTTACCAGAGGTAGGTGAAGTTTTCTTTATTCAACTGGTGCTCATTTAGAGCAAGTTGAGATCAGTTAGGTTGGGTGAGATTATAATATTATTATAAGAAATACTTTAAAAAAATTCGAGTTTCTTGAGAAATGCAAATTAAATAGGTCTAATTTCTTTTGGAATTGTGACATTACTCAAGTGATTTTTTCATTAAAACAACATATTATACCAATTAAAATTATTACTTAATTACTTTCGTAATTATACTAGCAATTACTTGAGTAATGTAAATTGGCACATGTAATTACTTAAGTAATTGTGACAGAATGTTGATTTACTTAAGAACTTGTGGCATAAGAATGTCAAATCTCTTCTTAATTAAAACAACCAATATTGTCAACTATCAATAAAAGGAATTCCTTAATTACACTTGCAATTACTTCAGTAATTATGGATATAAACAATGAATTACTTAAGCAAGTTTTTCATGAAACCAACCAAACGTTTCAATTAAATTTATCAATTTAAAAACATTCTTACTTACCAGTACCAGTAATTATTTATTAAAGCCAATTGTCAGCTTCAACTACTGAAGTAATTATGACTAATTGTAATTACTTAAGTTTTATAATCTTTCATGTGGAGCAAAACTGTTTCTTGCCGCTATTCGTTTATTTTTAGGCTACATTCCTACTGCAGTTAGCATTCTACGCCTCTCACCTGACCCGCCCGCATCTTTGGTAAAGAGGTCACATGCCATTTAGCAAATTGTCTACATAAATTTATTAGTATGTCAAATACAGAGAACCCACAACGAACGTCAAGCAAAAGACTTCGTTTCAGTTCTTTTTTTCAGTCTTGTTTTTCTTCTTTCACCTGACTGGTAAAGTTTTCTAATTGTTGGTACTTGAGCGTGTCTTACGCAAGGAGCCCTCATAAAATTGCAATCATTACAATTTGTTAGCTCGTTACTTGCTCAACTCTCTCTTGTGTGTGACGCACAGGCAATTAAATGAAATTAAAAGCAAATAAAGTGTAAGACTAATTAACTTGGCTAAAATTGGAACTGCAAATCAAAATTGTAAGTGCTCTCGACTTAATTTTAAGTCAAACTCCCGTAATCTATTACCAGTGCCCACACATAATCGAAACACACACGTTTCATAGAGGTCCTTAAACGTGACAATGTGCTGTTGTACACTCAAACGAAAGTATTGGGGGCAAAGTCGAGAGTTCAGACTTTAACCGCAATGCGATAGTCCTTGCTATTTGCCGATTGGCTTGCAAAAATTGTGTCAAACGCCAAAGAACTGCTAAAGGAAATGGAAACCCCAAAGCAAAATACACAAACTTTATGTATATATACATATAGGGATATGTATATAGGAAGAGAAAGGAAGGAAAATGGCGTTGGGTCAACATTATTGCAAGAACATGTGTATTCATTTTCTCGTTGACTTTTGTGGCCTGCCAAAACCACCTCCCACTAATTTTGCGCCATTGATGTGTGTGTGCCTGTGTGTGTGTGTCTGTGTCTGTGTGTGTGTACGTGTGAAGTGCAAGATTAATTGATTTTTTATAGCCAAGCACTTGGAATTGAATTGAATTCAAGTTTTATAGCTGTATTGTGTGGCTTATGATTTGCTGGGAACATCACCAAATGTCCAGCTGAAATCATTTCTTGCTCCTAAATTAAATCCCTTTTATAACACAACTATAACAAAATGTGATCAACTTGAAAATTTAGTTTGTTAATCAGTTTCCAAATTGAAAAATATAATGCAAAATCCATAGACCCAGCTGTTTACACATGGACTTTGTAATTCCCAAACGGTTTAAGCGCCAACTTAGTTAAACTTAATGCTGGACTTTGGTGTTTTTAGTGAAAAGAGTCTTTCAGCGTTCTTAGCTTATGAAAATATGCCATTAAATTGAAGACTTAGGTATAGAAACAACATGTAAATGTGTTTGTACATAATTGATTCAAAGAAACCATTGTTAATAAGGAAATTTATTACTATTGTAATTATCAATAGTGGCATCGATGTTTTTCCACCACTTTCTACAATTTCTTTCCAAGTTAGCTACTTTTTTCTAGTCTATTATTTATTGATCCTTAAATCCTGCTACTAAAGCCAATCCTCAACCCCGAGTTAGGTTCATTAAGCAAGGCTATGAAAAGAACTAAAAATAATAATCAAAAAAAAAAAAAAACTAGAAAAAAATGGCAACGCCTTGAGGCCGCACCTAGTTACAACTTTTGCATTATCTTAAAACCGCAAACTATAAACTAAAAACCGCACCCCTCAGAACCAAGACCCCCTCAACAGCCTTCAACCACCACCACCACCCATCCGCCCATCAAAGCGAAACTTATGTAACCTGCCTCTGGGCGCCGCTCGTTCATAATTTTCCAAGAGATATTCTACTTTGCCTTGATGTTTTAATTTGTGGGTAAATAAAATTTAAGCATTGCTTTGCTTTTGCATTAGCCAAGTGGAAAGTTTTCAGTTTGTTGTGACTTTGTTCTCTACTAGTTGTTATTGTTGTTGGTTGTGCTTTGGGACAAAACTGATGCAAAGATTAAGCAAAAATCCATCTCTGACTGCCGCTTGGCTGCTGCTTTTAATTGCATTCTACGCAAAAGTTAAAGTTAAGTTCTTCACTTCGAGACTCGTTGCTAAGGTTTCAATTAGAGTAAAGGGGGCATATCTATGTGTAAGTATCTGTATCTGCAAAAGCTCAGAGGCTCCCCTATGCCAAGTTTGCTTTATATATACATTTATATATATTTTATTTTTTGTACTCTACTCTGCGGGGAGTTGCGCAAAACTTTTGCCTTGTTGTTGTTATAATTTTGAGGAGTGGGAGCTATTTCGTTGATTTTCGATAGTAGCCAACCAAGAAGTTTGCAAGCAAATTTTCTTCAATGCTGTTTGTGTGATAATTGGCTATTGGTCACGGTATTGGCATTGTATGCGATTCTCGGCCAAAACTTTTGGTTTTCGCTTCAAGAAGTCAAATTCAATTGATTTCCCTTTTCGGTTTTTCTTTTTCGACAGACAGAATCCAAGCATGGAAGTTTTTTCGAAAATTTCATGCTTGTTTCTCTGTCGGACATGTTCTTGGTTGAATCCATGTGGTAAACTCTTGTAATGTTCTGTGGAGTTGTGTGGGTGGATGGGTTACATGAGAAAACGCTTTATGGTAAGAAAGGTACAATTAAATTACTGACAGAAAGAAAACACTTTAATTGAGATGTTTGATGCTGTGTATTGAATTCACTTTTCACAGTTTTTGATGCGAAAATACTTTATAAGATTAATTTTATTAAAATTTGGCAGAAAATGCAAAATCCTTGCGCTTTCAATGGATTGTCAGCTGGTCTCTTTCAGGAAATTCAATCTCTGATTTTAAATAAAAATTAAAATACATTTGCTTTTAATTTGCAGAGCGATGTAACAATTTGTATAAATAGTTTCTGTACAACATGTTTTGTCTATTTTATTTCCTTCCTTTAACAGATATGTAGAAATTAAGTAAGTTTTCATAAAAGTTATAATAGCATTTATTCTTGAAAATTTCCTCTTCTCCACAACTTTTCAAAGTACTTATTATTACTATTGTAATGGATAATTGTACTTGTATTACTACTACTGATCGTAAAACACAATCATCATTCAGAATTCTTTAAAAAAATCTGAATTTCAATTGGATTGAGGGTTCATAATACTTCCGCTCCTAATATAAGCTTCCCTTCTTTTTCTAGCTAGGACATTCTGCTAATATATATATTGTGAGAATAACTTCTTAAGATTGCAGACTTTCTAAATTTACTTAGGTGTCCTTTCAGACCTTCACAGTGTGCTGTAAGTTTTCTGATCCAGCTTCTCCCGCTTCCAATGATATTAATTGCTTAAAATCTTGATTACTAGTTGTGGGGTTTATAGTCCTACTCTATACTGATGTGATCTTCAAATTGGTTCTATCCCTGTTGGCAGTTCCTCTACTTCCGTTCTGGCTTATTCCCAACTCTTTAAAGCTTAAACCTCTGGTTATACAAGCTGTCCAAGACTTTTTGCCATTTGTAGTTGAAATTTTCAATCGTTGTATTTGCGTTATTTTTTTATTTTCGGTTTTTCTTCCATTTCTTTATGGACGAGTGCATCATTTTGAGCCTGGCCTGCAAAATAACTTTATGCATAGCTAATTTTATCATGCTCTCGACTTTTGTTGATTGTTTTTTGTTTGCCATTTGTTTGTTTTTCTCTCTCTCTCTCTGTCTGTCTTTGTTGCTCGTTGAGCTGCCTCTCCCATGTCTAATCAACGAAATAACATCAACTCTGGTCTCAGTTGCACTTATGACATTGTCGGGTGGCAGCTGCAGAGGGTCGTGGGGGCAGCATGCTTGAGGATTTGACTCGTCAAGTGAAATCTTTGGGGCTTTGTTTGTAGTGCGGCTTCTGCTGGCCCCGCCGCTGGCCTAATAAGCATCCTTGGGGAAATTATTATGAGCAGAATTCAATTTCATGTTTAATTTGCAGTGAATCCGTTTCTTTTCAGACTCACTTTAGTGGGCACTACAAAAACGCCCCCTTTTCCGCCTACCTAGTCCAGCTGTCAGCACCCTGAACTTGCAACATTTTTCATAAGTTTTTTTGTGGCAACTTTTGCGGTTGCTCGCTTTTGGGTTCTCTCTTTGTTTAGGCAAATGTTTTTCTTCTCCTTTTTTTCTTATTTTTTTTTTGGCTACATTTTCCTTTACTGTTGCTAAAAATGCAAATCTGCTTGGGCTTTGTTTTCGTTTTTCATTTTCATTTTCTTGTTGCTTTTTGTTGTTTTGTACAAATAAATTTCAATATAGTACTTATTATTTTGAGCTGCTGCATTTGCTGCCTTTTGGCCTTTTTCGCGCAGTTAACCGCAATGAGCGCTGCTCATTATTTGCTGTAAAATGTTTTTGCATATAACAAAAAAAAATAAAATACAAAAAAAGATGGAAAAAAGAGAATTTTTAATTTAACCACAAAGTTTTCTTTACATTTTTTTTTGTTGTATCTGCGCCTTCTTCGCGTGCAAATGAAATGCTAAAGTGATTTTTATTAAAAGTTTACTTTTTAATCTGCTTTTTGTTAACTTTACATTTTGCGGTTTTCTTTCATATGCCAGCAAGGTTAATTAAATTTATATTGTTGTTGTTGTTGTTGCTGTTGCTGTTTTTTATTATTTGTTTATTTTGGTTTTTGTTCGCACTGCGTTTTAATATGCGAAAAGTTGCTAAAAGTTAATTAGCATGCATTAAAGTGCAGAGGAAACCGGCTGGCTTTCACTTGCTCCAGAAAGTATGCTACACAAAGCGAATTATCCTTTTGTGCTGCCGCCCGGGGCCAAAGTGTTTGCCCAACGCAATTTCAATCGCAATTCATTATCATTAACATATTTATGGCCACAGGGCCCCCCCTTGGGTGGGCTTGCTGCTGCGTGCCTAATCAAAAATGCCAAACAATTGCTGCGGCCCAGCAATCATTCACACCTTTAAGCTGCGATGTCACTAAAGCTCCTTCCACCCCAATCCCAATCCCAGCGCCCCATACTGTGTGCTCCCTCGGGTGCGGGCTGTGGGCTGCGGGATGTGCGGGACGCAGCGCGTTAAGGCAGCAAGCCCCAACTGACTCAATGGGCCGCAAATGTCGCCTGTCTGAATGGCGCTCAAATCCGAGCCTGTAAAAACAAAATGGCCAACATCCCCAGACCGGAAGTTGACAACGACTGCAACGGCAACGGCAATGGCGGCGGCGACTGCATCTTTCTCATTGTGCTACTTTTTACAGCTGTTTCCGCCGCAGTCGGAAATGTTTTTAATTTTAATGCAAGTGCTGAGTTTTTTACTCGTATATTTATGCGCATATTTATGCCACTCGAGAAGTTTCATATTATTACGCTTTTTTTTACGTTACTTATCGTGGTTTTAATATAAATCTGTTGACGTATTACTTGGGGTTATAGCAAATAAATAAATATTTGTGGTGAAAATGAAATAAATAAATATACAAGCTGATACTTTTAACACTGAAACGGACCTTAAATTATTGTGTGTTTCAAAGAAAATGAAATAAATACAAATTTAAGCTGAAAAGGCAACTGGAAAAGATGCTTATCTTAAATAAGGAAAGGTTCAGGACATGGCCTTGTGTCAAAGTGATTAGCTCCTGATATACATACAAAGCTTTGGGCTCGAATCCCAGTCTCCTTTCATTGCCAATTTACGCTATATAATCCTTATATTTATATATATGCCAAAGATATTTATTGAAGCAAATCACAAGCTATAAATATTTTAATGATATAGTAATTTCGTAATGTTATTTCACTTCAATTTTATAAATATCAACTAATAGAATAGAAAGCTTTTATGAGTAGTAAGTAGTATCATATAAGCAGCTTATTATATATATTATATTATCGTGAAAAATAAATCATTAAATAAAATATAGAATCATCTTCTTTCTGTTTGAAACATTCAATTTATGTACAAATCACGTCGATTTTCTTGTTGCCAATTCAATTTAAGAGCTTTATCAAAAATTCAACAACATGGAATGCAATTCACAAGTTTGAATTGTGTGTCATATATTTTTGCTGTTGCTTCAGCTGCCAAAAGAAACTTTTATGAGAAATTGAACGTCAAGTCTTCGGCGTCCTTGTCGGCTCACCATTTCTATTTCTACCACCAGCAGCAATCCAACATACTGAACTTCAACTCCATCTCTGGTTCCAGCTGCACAGTTGCTGCTTGCTGTATTTTGCATTATTGCCATGATAGAACAGCCTGCGGCATTGCATTTGAAAGTTATCAGCCAAAAAGAAAAGCACACTGACAAAGAATGAGAAATATGGTTGAAGAAATTGTTATATTTATTTTTATTTTTTCATTCAGCATAGTCAGCAGCTGTTGCAATACACAATTTGGCGTTTCTTTTATACCCTGTAGCCATTCAGATGACCTTAAAGGTGTCAGACCAGGTAGAAATGCAAGAATTCAATTTCTATAGGAGGATTTTACACGCCATAGGTTAGAAATATTATTAAATTTATCTATCTATCCTGAGACTTTTATAAGAAACGTAGCAGTTAGATCTTTGTCTTAAGATTTATAAAAAACGTCTTATAAATTTGTGAAAATTAAAGACATGATTTCAATTGCCATTTAAAGCATACGCAGATCAAGCTTATTTACCCTGAAAGCAATTTATGCAGATATTATGCTCAAGACGCATAAGTTATGCGATGACTAACCATAAAATCTTACCTTGAAAGTTGTGTTCTAAGGAGAATTTATGAGCAACTTAAATTATGATTCATAAGTTGATAATCATAAATTATGGAAAATAATGCATAATATATGCAATATTTTTGTATGCAGTCTTGGTAGAAGTTTTTAATAAAGTTGTATTTTTCCCAGTTTCCTTAACAATCTAAACGCATTATGGTTAGAATAATACTCTCTGCCTGCTATTTCTATATGTGATAGTATGTAAGGTATCTCTCAGTCGATCATACTCGACTAAAACATTTTCACATGTTTTCTATTTCTCTATTTTTGTATTGTACTGTGGCGATTGTAGTTGAAAGTTACTTACTTGAGCTCGATTTCAGTAGTTGAGTGTTTTCCGATTGCTGTGCCGCAGGCTGCTGTGGGCGTGGCTCTGATTGCTGGCATACCTCATGCAACACACACACACACACACACAGACAGAAGCACCAACAAATTGTTGTCAAGTTTCTCAACTGCCATATTGGATGTATTGTTGTGTGTGCGTGTGTGTACGTGTGTTGCCCGCATCATCATCACATCATCTTTTTAGGCATTTTATTGCAAAACATTGGCAACAGTTGCTGCCACAGTTGCCACATTGTTGTTAGCCTCTTGTCGGCAGCCAAGCAACAAATCGCTTTTCAGATTTTCTCTGCCATTGTTGGCTGGCCAGATAATAATTTTGCTTTATTATTTTTGGGGCCATTGTTATTGCATTGCGATAATTGGCGCATTTTAGCACTTGCAGCTTTTGGATTTTTGTATATCGGTCTTTTGCTTCAAGTCGATCTCAATCTGACAAGCGACCATTTTGGGTCGGACATTTGTTGGCTTTTTGCAAAATACAATATATTGCCAACAATTTTTGCCATCCTCTGTCGCCTTAGTCGCATGTCCTCCCATCGTGGTAAGTGCGTGTAATTGAGTGTGGCTTCAGTGGCATTGATGCCCCTTAAAAACTTGATTGAGTGCCCACAATTCGCCTGACAGTCTGCTGATTGGCCACACAATATACATAAATGTCAATCTGCCTCCGCAAAGTGAGCAAATGATTGGACAGACCATTTGAGGTTTTCACTGACATATTAGATCAGATATATAACACAGTTTCTGACCAATTTGTTACCGAATGCTTGGCAATCTATGGCATATTGTTCATCCATGGTCTATTCTCTTTATTTTAATGAAAATTCCCAACTTAGTTAATTTAGATTTTGCGGACTGGATGTCCTTAAACATTATTAATAATTCAAAGTTCAAAGTTAAATTTATTCTCTGCCAAACTAATTGAAAGCTACTTTGTGATGTGTGAATTCAGATATATATTCTACTAATTGGCAGAGCACGCTTCTTCGAAAAGAAAGTCAGTGGGCGTTATTAAGACTGACGCGAACAGTTTGGCTCTCTGGAGAGCATTTGATTTTTGAAATTCTCTTGAAATTACTTCGTGAACATAAAGAAATTTTCCCTTACTTCCCTTGCTTTCACTGTTTTGTGGAGTATGTTAAAACGAAATGGAAGTAATTAATAAATGTTTATATATATTTTATTTTTGGGGACATATTAAATTGAGCATTTTAAATTAAAAAAAAAGCATATAACATTGTGGAATTATAAAAAATTTAATATAAAATTAATTGCAAAGTTTTTCCATCATATTCCATCACTTTCAGCTTAACAGCTCAAGGGAGGACTGTTCGAGTGAGCATTAATATTTGTCTCAAAAGGTTTTTCTAATTTATTATGACTCGCATTTCACAACTTTCTAAATTTCCTTTATTTTAGACCCTAAGAAGATGCAATTTGCTTGCACTTTGCATTCCATTGAATGACCTCAAAATGGCATATGCCTTGGGGCATATCAATCCCAAAATGCAACCCCAAACAATCACTTGCAAAGTTTTCTCATGCAGCTTTTCGCATGCTTTTTCATGCCACTTGTCAGCGTTTAAAGATGCATGCGACATAAATTGGCGTTGCCACATCGCTTACAGCTCTCCACACACACACACACACACACACACACACACACACACACACACACACAGACAGATAGACAGACAGACAGAATGACAGTTTTTACTTTAGCGGACATTGTGCAACTGTCATTGGCGCTTGTCAGCCCAACTAAGCATTTAATTTCAACGACAATTTTAGTGGCCGAAAAGACACAAAAAACAAGAGCAAAGACCCCACAAAATTCCCCCCCTAACATGCGGACAAGTTTTGTGACTGTTATTGTTGCGCAACATGCAAACTGTTTAACTGTTGACGTTGGGAAAATTGTAATTGTAACAAAAGACAAGACAACTTGTCTCAAACACAATGCAACGCGATGGCCAGGAAATTGAATTAGCCTGGGAAACTGAAACTGAAACTGAATCTGCGATTTCCACTGTTTGCAATCAAGACAAGTCAGTTAGTTTACTGCCCCAAACTATTCGCAACTGCTGAGTCTTGTGGATTTTAATACCCTTTAAGAGGGAAAGTATCTTAAAGATAGAGACCTCTCTCACTCCTAAAGATACCATATTATTCGGTATCAACATCAACAGACGCCTTGATTTAGTAATATTCAGCTAGTCTGTCTATATAAAAGCAGCGATCAAAAGGAAATTTGGTATGTGGCTTCAATTAAAACAAACACAGATGACGTTTGCTTTAAATTACCAATTTTTTTCCTCCGTACTCCCGAAAATAGTAAATAAAACTTAAAAAACAAGTTTCAGTTAAGATTTTACTACTGCACTTCTCAAATAAATTAGGATAATAAACACTGATGTTATTTAAGAACGGAATCTTTTTGATTCAGGATATCTCGTTGTCGAGTAATCCCAGTCCGCATTCTGGCTAGTTGGATTTATGCACTGTTCAAATTAATTACATGCGCTGGCAGTTATACTGAAGAAAACCGAGAAAAAGGACACTGTTAGTCTCTCCCTCTCTTAATTTTATATCTTTGCATCCTTTTTGGTTTAACAACAAAAAACTTATTCAATTAAACTTTTGCTCGCGACCTAATGGAAAATGCTTCTAATGTTGTCCTTTTGCACCCTGAGTCTGAGTCCCAGCCCTTACGTCCTGGTGCTCGGTTTGCCAACCTTGGACAGACCTCCAACTGTGTGTGGCAGCATAAATTTTGTTTAAATGGAATTTCATTAAAAAATAATATTTGCAGCGCTTGCAACGCTTCATTTGTTGCCGCCCACACGCTGTGTGAGGGGCGTGGCACGGGTATGGCATACGGTCTACATATGTGACATGCGTTTTAAATGCTGCTTTCCCTTCCCCTTTCCGCACATTCCACTCTATGCCGCCGCTGTGTTGTCCTTTTGCTGCATGCAAATTAGTGCGTTATTATACTGCACAGCCATCTGCAACGTTGGCAGCCTCTGATAAATGGCGCTACTGGCACTCTCTTGACTTCTGACTCCGCTGTGCTGTGCTGTGGTGCGGGGCGGTGAAAGGATGCGGAACTCGTTTAAACAAAACTATTTCCAGGCAAGACTGATTTATGCATTACATGACTGAGAGTTGACTCTGTCTGTTGCCTCATTTGATTAATATCAGAGGCAACAGTGCCAGAAAATGGCTGCCACATGTTGCCAGTGCTTTTAATTACCACTCAGCATTCCAATCGAGCCTTGTTGCTTGCAGCTTTAAAGCTATCCACATTTCAACATTCTTGTCGAATTTTCAAAGTCTGGGCCAACTTCTTCGGGGGAAAACGCCTAACAAGACTGTAAAAGGCACAGAAAACTCAGAATGCATTGAGGCAGAATCCAAATGAATGCCAAAATTCAAATTCACAGAATTTGTACGCTTTACAGCATTTCAACAGTTATTGCCACATGATAGGCAATCAACAGGCCAATTAGACGAAATTATTTCTGTTTTTGCCCTATCGAAAGTTTATTCCTATTGTGTGGGCTTTCTATGAATTTGTGTTGATGAAAATCAGCATTTGCATCAAGTACTTTAAATCGGTATGCAAAGGAGCTTAGTACAAACCTTGAAGCTAAGGGTAATCCAAATGAACAAATCAGAAGAACATGTTTTCTGCCAGCATTTTGACATACCCAATATTCACATGACACATTTCTTAGCCCGCATGTACACATATGGGTCCCACCTTACATGTGGCAGTATATGTCACACATATATCGCATGCGATCATGCTTGTTTGGTTTTTACTTAGTTTTTGTATACTCTAGCTGAGGGTATTATAATTCTTTCATGAAATGTGAAACTGAAGGAGACGTTTCCGATCCTACATAGCATCAATCGGGTAAAAAATGAGTTTTTGTATGAAAAACTTGCATCCAAACTGAGTGAGAGTTTTATTTTAGTTCATACAGCTTCGTATAATTTTATGAAAGTCGAACCACATTATTATATAGCTGCCATAGCAACAATCTAGGAACAATTGTAACTAACTCCTTATATTTTTTACAAACATAACTTTTCTTTTATATCTAGTAGACGCAAGGGCTGCCAACTTAATACTTTTCAATTCTTTTTATAGTAAACGGAATATCAATTCCACAAGTAAACTCTTGTTCAAGTCAAGGAGCTTTCTACTTAAATACTTATGGGAGTGCCAACCTGAAAATGAGTTGGAAGCTTCACAAAGTGTTTGTTTTTATTGTCAAGTAGCTGCCAGCCAGCTTGTTAGAGACATGGGTTTATTTAAATCGCTGAGTGTCAACTTGGCAATGAATAGGCAACTTTTTTTTCGAAAGAGGCTGCCAACTTGCTTTAAGATCAGTGAGTACTAATTTGGAAATAAGTTGGCAGCGCCACAATGAGTTTGATCTCTTTTGAAAGCGTTGAATTTGGTTACTAAATTTGTTGCCAAATGCTGCCGTTCTGCAAGTAGATTGGCAACTTCACAAAAAGTTAGATAAACCAAATTTACAGAAGCTGCCAAAAGAGGATATTTATTACTTAAATATTCTACAGTGTGCTGCCAACTTGCATATTTTCTGTATGTTTGTATGTATATATGTGGATTTAGTTGACATTCTTTGGGAAATACAATATTCTTGCAACTGATTTAGTTGCAGCATCCAGTGTCAAAGAGAAATCCACAAGAATACCTCAAAGTAATGTGCAATTTGTAAGTCCTCTCAATCTCAGATGATGTGCAACAGTTTTCCCCCTCCTCCCCGCCCTGCTTTTGGCTATTGTGCAAATTCTTGTAAATTTAATTTCCTGTTTTACATTTCTGCTTATTTGCCCTGGCAACGATGTTGGGGGCGTTGGTTGGCATGCTATCTCGCTCTGTCCCATTTGCTTTCTCTGTCACTCTCTATTAGTAGCTATTTATCTCCTGCTCTGACTCTGACGCTTTGTTGACTCTCGTCAAAGTACTCGAAATGATTTTCATTGGTTGTCTTTTGGGTGTTACTTAGTATTCGTCGTATTCAGCTCGTATTCTTGACATTTGCATTTGCATTTCTGTCCGATGAGATGAGTTCTTCATTTGGAATGCAGCTTTCATTTCCTCATTCGTTCAATTGCACAGTTTTGCACAGTCGGTGCTAGTGGGGCTTGGAGGGGGCAGGCAGGTGTGTCAATTCTACTAATCCTCAAAGATATTTCCTTTGAATTTACCGCATGCAGCTTAATTAGTTTTCCATCAAATAATATTTATGGTATTATATGTTGTTAACTTATTTTTGTGGTTCACCTGCACATAATTGCCAATTAGTGCACGTTAAAAGTTTGTTAGTTGTTATTTTATAGTATTGGCATATACATATATAAACATATATACATATATATATATTGTATACAATTGTAAAATAATTTGGCAAATTACTCAGCACACAAAAAGCCACTAAATGTTCAAAAGAGCCCCAAGAAGCCAACAGAATTATGTGCAAAAATGTTTTTGCCTGTCAATGAGACGTGAATTTTATGTCTGCGTCGCTCCCCTCTTAGAAAGCAAACCGTCAAGGCAAACTAATTGATTTTAAAATAAATAATGACTAATCACCACCTGCAAAACAGCAGCCACACAAAACTGGGCAAGTGGGGCAGCTATTTCTAAGGTATTTTATATGGTTCTCATACTCTGTAAAGGGAAATATGCTTAAAAAGGGTTCAAAGATAGTCAACATTTATATACTGGAGCTGCATAAGAATTGATTATACTCATAGGATCAATTTATCTTCCACTAGCGAGATTTTTCTTTATTTCACCATTCAAGGATTAATTTGTTTTGTTGTTTTCATGCTAAGCAGATTATAAAATTAGTTTTTTGTTTGCAAATTTTCACGGTACTTTCGAAGGTTAAAGCATCGAATCTATCGATAGTTAATGGGTCTTATTTATTCCTAAATTCCGTTCTCTCCAAAAACCAATAAAAATTGTGTTTTCTATTAGGTTTTGTGTATTTAAGTTTCGAGTACAGGGTATATTCCCAGCCGAGCACGTTCAACAAGATCATCCTTGCTTGTTTTGGCTGTCTAAATTTCATTTCAATACACGTTCTCATCCTGCTGCTTTCTCCGTATCCTGCCATCAATTACGTACCTTAAATGTCGACATGGGTTAGCCAACTCCCAGAATCGCGAATCCCATTCACCGTTGGCCCTCTGTGTGCACCTTAACCCAGTTCCACACTCTCTGCACACAGCTTGATTAATTGAAATTTCACTCGCTGTCAAGGTGTGTGTGTGTGTATTTGTGTGTGTGGCGCGTGTGGGCGTCGCATGGAGGCGTGGCAGCAGCAAACTAAAGTGTTGGCCTCGCTCGTCGTTGTGAAAACTGTTTTGAAATTAATTGAGTGCGCTAATTTTGGCAAAAGGGTTTTTTTAATTGATGACGTTCATTCTGGCTATGAACTGCTAGTTCCGTGAGCTGAAAATAAATTTGAAACTAATGAATTGTGCTTTGGGTTAAGTTAGTTTAAAAGTTATTTCATTTGCCTTGCGGGCCATTTGAAATGTCTACTTGAACACTAAATTGAAGCATATCAAAAAGTATGATTAAGTAAAATCGACTACAAATAAGTAAGGATATATCTAGTTTTATGCTTGTGATGAATCTGTTGGATCGTTTTCTGTTTATTCGTGGTATCTCAGCTCGCTTCTCTCTCACTTTCCTACGCTTACTCTCTGGAGAGCATTTTATATTTGCTATTCTGCCTTGTGTGGCATTCGTAAACGTTTTACTGCTGCGCAGTTGTAAAATAGGAATATAAATAAGCTTTGAATTTAGTAAACGAAACCTGAATATGCTACTTAAGTTCGCACTAAATTGATGCGAATATTCTACTCTTCCCTAACCCTCCCCCTCTGTCTTATGCCTGAGTAGTATGTGTATAATGGAATATTAAATTGGGGTTCCTTTATCTTTCCAGTTGCTCATTTCGCTTGCTGTTGTTATGTTCATTGTTCATTTGGTTAGTTCTGAGTTTGTGGCCCGTTTGCTTTATAATTTGGCCACGCGCAATTTGCACTGAAAATGATTTTCAGTTGCGCCCGCTTTTCCAAATGATGTTCAAAATGTTTTCAGCAACGATGCGTGGGCTGTTCGCAAGTACATTTCAAGTATATTTCAACTCTCTGTGCGGTTGCGGTAATTGCGTTCTAAGTGCCACTTGGCCTATTGAACAATGCATCGAAATAGCCGCAGAACACAACCCCATGTTGCCCAATGGTCACTGGGGGATCTTCATTAGCATTTCATATGCCAATCAGTTGGGAAATGCATTCAAATCTCATTGAAATGTGCGCTGAGAATTACACAGCTGACGGCGGCCACACTGGGAGACTGGGAGATGCCCTGTAGCCAGTAATACCCTATACACAAATATACTGACATGATATTTACTTGAATAACTTTATGATACTGGTTACTATTCGATCTATATTAACTTGTCAGTATATAAAATAGTTATTATATACAGTTTTTATATAATATCAAGGTTTATTCCTCAAATTTTGTATTGTATTTCAATCTGACCAACAAAACTATAAGAAATCTGAATTTAAACCCGATAGTTATTGCAGTCTCCTCTCATGAAAACACATCTGAAACTAAGAAATAATTCTTTTGCATACTCATTTAATGTTGGAATTCTGTAAGTAATGATCCAGAAATCGACAGTTCAGTAGGCAAACACATTTACCACCCCCCACTAATGATACTATGAGCATGAGTGGTTGCCCCCAAAAGCCGCCTCCAGCAGCATCAAGTGAAGCATTGGTCCTTGCAGGATACGCGCTGGTAGCAACAATCTGTTTGGCCTAGAAGCTGGCAGCCAAGTTGTTTGCCCTGTGCCAATATTCAAAAACTGATTTTCATATGTCTTTTAAGTTTATTTGCGCGTAACACCCACACACCACACACACACACACACACACATACGCACACACCCAGCCATCATGCCGCACCGCAGCCATCATTCCCCTCATGTTGGCATTGCTCGCTGGGCTCTTATCGTTTTCTGCACACGCATAAAAGTTGCTGCCGGTTCTTTTAAACTTTTTTATTGGCCGGAATTTAATTCGCCCTAAAAGACATACACATGAAGCATATACTACAGAGAATACTGCTGCTGCGCCTGTGCAAGTTTCCCTCAAATTTTTTCTCCTTTTTTTAAATTTTTATTTTGAAAAGCGATTTCAAATGCAAATTTTATTGGCACAAGGCATCCAGTGATAGGCAGAGTCCTGACAGTTCTCGCTACTGCTCCTGGCGGCTCTTTTCCTGTGTATGCAGATTAAAATCAATTCAATTTGCAGCAAGCCAAGTAAAAGTGGTAATCATTTTCAGGTCTTTGTTTTTTTCCTCCTTTTTTTAGCCTTGCTCCGCATATTCTCTTTGCCTTGTACTTAACATAATGAGATTTTAAGGAAGTGCGTTGCATGTGTGTGTGATATTTTTTGACATTTTTTTTTTTGTATTCGGGATTTTATGCTATTTTGTCTTACTTTTTATTTGGAATGTTGGCCACAAATTTGCCAGCAGCTTAGAATTTCGCATTCTTTTACATATGTTTCGCAAATTTACTTTTAAAATCTGTTTAGACCAGGAACAAGTCTGGGAATGCGAGCAGTTAAGTCTCTAAAATGCGGCTAAAGGCATTTTTCTTCAACAAATTTAATCCTATAGAAATTGATACTATTTTATTCCAATTAAGGTTACCGTTTTTATGTTAACTTACTACTAAGGATGCAATTTGTTTAAGAACTAAATCCTAAACGGTCTGTATACCAGATGCGATTTGAGAGGCAATTATACTTTGATCATATGCAAAACTACAAAATGTCAGTTTGGTTGCGAGAGGGGAAACCAATAAAGGAAGCAAGAAGCGGAACGAGAAGAAAAGCGAGCAGCGAACCGTGAAGCGGCAAAAACTAGAGACTTCTGCATGTGTTTTCTTATGCAATCAGCCAAAAGTTGTCCGAATGGCAGCGAACCGATAGAAAATATACAAAAGCGAGCTACTGAATTTATTTATTATTTTTATCGCTTTTCTTATTGATATTTTGATGGGTTTTTTTAACACCCTGTACCCATAAAATGGCTAAAAGGGTATAATAAAACTGTGTAAATGCATGTAACACGCACAGAAAGGCAATCTCCACAGACTCTAAAGGGTATACTATATACCCTTTAACAGTAATAATAGTCGGGTATATTTACTTGTTTCATTCCACAGTTGGATGTCTCACAATATCTTTGAATTTTCGGTTGAAGCGCCTAATTCCTGAATTGAATATTGCGTGTACATACTTTCTTTCCAAGTTTTGGGTGGTGAAACCTGTAACAACTCCAACTACTCGCTGTGTTATTCACTTTGGTATTGAGCACTGATTTCCTGTACTTCACATATAGGGAAATTTGGTTTGCCTGTTTAGTTAGTCATGTCTAAAGTCAATTACACGCCCGAAAAGTAGCGTTCAAATTGCAACCATTTCGTTTTCCTATTTCTCTTCCACTCTCTGCTGCATTGCAGGCAATCAAGAAATTAAAAAAGAAATTGCAACACTTCAATAAAATGAAAAATGGCAAATTTTCAACGGCGGCTCATCGACTTGCCTTCCCAATGGAAACCGCAAAATGCTCCAGAGATTTCAGTTTAGTTGGCAGCGCTACCATTTATTAAAATCGCTGACACATACATATGTGTACTAGGTAGCATGGGTGAGGGGCAGGCAAACAAGGCGCGGTTGCAACTGCCACAAAAATATTTCATAAACATAACGACGTCGAGGACGACGCAATTAAATATCAAAACGCGAATGCTTTTTTAATACCCTTTCTGAGCGTATTCTAGTTATTTGTCTCAAAAAGTTACTTACTCCACGAATAAACAACTAAGCAAGCTTTAATACGCATAAGTTATGCAATAATTAAGTATAAATATGAACCTTAAATGGCTAATTCTTAGGTAATCTGTACGCAGAAGTGATGAGTAAACAAATCAGAAGTTAAGCATCCTCGATAATGTTTTAAAATTATTAAATTTATAAACAAATAATCATAATTATGAAAATGAAAGCCGCGATTCAAATGTTTGCTTAATCATAACTTATGATTTATAAGTAATGTGTACCAATTATTTCAAGCAATTCCAATTGCCACATTTGGAATTGTTAAATTTCGTTAGGTTAGGTAGAACCGGTTGACCATCGAATGATGGTCCCACATAAACCGAGCAGGTCCTTAGTGTCGACGGATACTGAAGGTCGTTAGGAGGTTTGTTGATCCTGTAGAATTCGTGTGCGCCTGGCAAACGCCAACAGGCCATTGGGAGTGTGTCTAAGTCAATGTCTACTGAAGTATCGATGTCTTAGGGCTGCGAGTGTTCCAAGGTTTCCACTACTCCTGGTTGCTTACATTTCCGGCAGCCGTCTTCCGTTAGTCTTCCGTTGCTAGGCAATGTCCAGTTAATACTCCTATCATTAGTCTGCAGTCTTTCCTTGGAAGATATGGCAGGAAGTTAGTGAGTTTCTGGTTTCGTTTCTTGCACATAATTTTGGTGATTCTGCAGCTTATTCTGCCACCTTTCACCAGCTTTAGCCCAAGCGGATTCATCCAGTACGCTGTCTAGCGACTGCAATGATTGTTAAATAAAACTATATATACTTTATTCCCTAAGGAAAATGTGTGTTAGTTATTTTAAAACAAGATCTTTGCAAGTGCATTTAAACTTCGGTTTGCTGAACCACACTGTTACCTCCTATTTCTCATTTGATTGCCGCCAGGAGCAGGACAGCAATAAATCTACCGCCCCTACAGAAGGGGGCAACAGCTGCTGCACTTGGTCTAAACAAACCCAAAGATGCAGCTAGCAAGGCTTAAAGCTCGTGTTTATCAAGCAGCAGTAGCAGTATTTGACTTGAGTTTGTTTATTTACGAGCCTAACACAAATAAATGAAAGTTATTCATTATGTATATGCTGGCTTTTAAGTGTAGCAGGTAAATGTTAAATATTGCCTTTTGCAGCTAATTAAAATCAAAACTTTGACGAAACACGCGGCGTATGCGCAATTAGTCAGTTGCTGCCTTGTGTTTCTCTTCTTTTTAGCAAATATTTTGCATAATTTTTCAACACTCAGCACACATAAATCACGCATACGCCGCGTTATGCTCGCCCAGGAGCCACATTCATTGATTTATGTGCGCTGAGATATTGCGCTGCAATTTTTAAGTAACTTTTATTATGACAAACGTGGCTTTTGCCTACGTGGCATGTGTTCGGCTTTTTATTGTCTTTTTTTTTTTTTTTTTTGGTGGCGAACGTTGGTTGGATCTTGGTAGAAACTGCTGCGTTGCTGGCCTTTTAACATTTTTTTTTTGTGGCCATATTGGATGAACATTTGATAAATGGGCTGCTGTAAAATGGACACTTAATGGAGCATTGGATGCGATATATTGACAGAGCACATCGTGGTTGGCTTGTCGGATCAAATAGGTCTATCCGAGACTCTTTTTGTTGAAGATGAGAGTATAGTACTGCACATTAAAGTATGAGCTAGTCAAGTAAGAAAAACTATTGTGTATAACTGCAAAAGTTGTTATTTAAAGTATTATATGCTCATCCCAACATTCATTTACGGATAGTTATCGGGTATGTTAAATAGATTATCTGTCAGTGTTCTCCGTCCCAGACAAGACAAGTTGACAGTCCACTGTACATATCAAAGCAAATTAATATCAACTCAAATTTTATACACCTTTCCAACATTATATTCGATTTATCAGTACGAGAACCAGCGTTACACATGTTAATTAATAATTAGGTTTTCTTTCAGTTATCTTTAATATTTTTTTTGGGACTGCTAGTTATACCCAATAATTAATCTAGTTCGCTCTGTGACTTTTGACAGCTGCTTGCCATATGCAGTGGTATGTATACTTATGTTATTATATGACAATAGTTTTTCGATTTTATTCCGATTTCCTTCGTTTGTGGCTAGATGCCTTCTTCTTCTTTGTTTTCCCATTTCGACGCTTTAGCGCTTTCCTTTTGAAGTTAGTGCGTACGTCTATCCTCTGCTGAACATTATGTTCTTCGACAGAGATATCCGCATTCGGGTTGTACGTATACAAATAGCATTTGATTTCGTTGTTTTCAATGAGGCATAGGAAGCTTTCCTTGTCGTAGTTATCAGAAATACCTCCGCCACCGCCTGCGCCTCCTCCGCCTCCTTGACCACCTTCTTCTCCACCTCCAGCTCCGCCTTCGCCTCCAGTTGCTCCTTCTCCACCTCCAGCTCCTGCGCCCTCTCCTCCTGCTCCTGCTCCTTCGCCTCCACCAGCTCCTTGGCCGCCTCCAGCTCCTTCTCCTCCCGCTCCTCCTTCAGGGGGTTTTCCTTCCCCACCTGCTGGGGTGCTTCCTCCCCCACCTACTGGGGTGCTTCCTTCTCCACCTCCTGTGGTGCTTCCTTCCCCACCAACTGGGGTGCTTCCTTCTCCACCTCCTGGGGTGCTTCCTTCCCCACCAACTGGGGTGCTTCCTTCTCCACCTACTGGGGTGCTTCCTTCTCCACCTACTGGGGTTCCTCCTTCCCCACCTCCTGCGGCTCCTCCTTCCCCACCTCCTGCGGGTGCCTCCTTCACCACCTCCTGCAGGTCCTCCTTCACCACCTCCTGCGGCGCCTCCTTCCCCACCTCCTGCGGCTCCTCCTTCTCCACCTGCGCCTCCAGCTTCTTCTCCTCCAGCTCCTTCTTCTCCAGCTCCTGCTCCTCCAGCTCCCTTATCACCATATTCATCTTCTTCGGGAGACTCAGTTTGACCATATGGCATTGGTTTGTTAACCACACACCATACGACCACCTTCTCAATCATTTCCTGTATCGTTGCCCCATCCAGCAATTCCCTCATCACAAGAGAGCTGATATCGTTAACCAGTTTGGATTCGAGGGGTATTCCAAAGTTGAACCTTTCAACTTCCTTGATAATCACCTTTGTAGCGGCAAGAATAGAAAACTGCATTATGTCTTCCTTGTCCGTTATTGCTACGCACTCGTCCTCGGCATTTGCGAAAGCAATGTCCACACCCATCAGTCCAATTGTACCGCCCCATAGCAGTACCAGGAGTAGTATACGCTGCAAGGCAAAGACAAGCACGATAAACTCATTGATTGGAAAACAACTATACAAAGATTTACCATTCTTTCCTATGAATCTCTCAAAACTTTCCTTTACTTATCGTGATCTATCTGCTTCGGCTGCGTGAGAGTACTGCATGAAATTAGGAATGGACTATGCACAGCACCTCTAATCCAATTTGCTGCACTTATTAAGATACTTAAGGCGTTGGCCAGGCGTTAAGCAAATTAAAATGTTCATTAATGCAGCGTGCTGCGGAGGTCTAACATTGGGGAATTCAATAAAAACTACCTCTGAAATAGTTCAGTTCGACTGTGTGTAGGCCTTGTTTACACTATCTCATATTTACGCTAGTTTTAGCGTCCCCAAAAAGGAAGTCTTCCAATTATAATATGATTCCTTCTCTTCTTTTATAGTAATTTAATTTAAATTATCGAAAAGCTATGGATAGTTTTTTCTGCTCAGTTCAAAGCTCTTATATTTTCCGATTCAATTTGTGATTGTTGATTGTGATATAAATGCTGTGGTTATTATTCAGAATGGACTCTATTTGCTTTGTGTGCTCTACACACAAACTGTGAATATTGTGCTGACATTGACCTTACTATTTTATTTTTGCAAATTGCTTGGTGGCGCCCCCTGGCGACGCGATATGGGAATATATAGAGCACTATAAACGTGAAAAACTACAGAAATATATGAAAAGCGAAATGCAATTAATGAAAACAGATTGGCGTCTGGCCTCTGTTCAGGTCGTATTGGATTGGATTGGTTCTGGCCTGGTCTACATCATAAATAAAGCAAAGAAAAGCAATTTTCAATTTGGAAATACGCGTGTTTATAAATTCAATACACATATATATATGTGTATGTATTTCATGCATATATTATATGGCATTGTTGATAGCTTCCGCGTGACTTTGATTTTCTTTTATTGTTATAACCTGTTATTATAAAATGAATTAAAAATGGCTATAAAGGTATTATACAAGCATTGCTTTGTAGCAGACAAAAGGATGTATCGCCAAAGCTATAAATGTATGCGAAAGTTGAATAATAATATAATATAATATTCAAAGAACTACACGTATTATTTCAAAATGCGTGTGATATAGAGAATGTTATAGTCGAGCAGCCGTAACTATTGAATTCTTGTTCACTTTATCCAATTCAATGAAATTGTTCACACAAATGAAATTAACAAATTATGCGGGAGGGGGGCTGGCGTGAATCAATTTGTTTATTTATTCATTTGTTTACTTGTGGCCGCCGCTGGTGAAGCAAATATGCAGACACTTAAAATGCAATGATGTATGCTAAGTTTCCTAAATAACATTTATATCTGTTATTTGTTATATTTATAATATTTCAACACATCTCTTGGCTAAATTGGTTGTGCCTCTATATACATATTTTGCAGCGAAAACTGTCAGCCAAATATTTATGCATTTTCCTTGGTGTCTGCAATTAATGTATTCATTTAAACTGACAGAGAGATGATTGCCGCAAATATTTATGTTTGTACAAATTTATGTGCGCGACTTATTAGATGAAGCATGTTAATTTATTTATGAGATTTGTTGCCTTATGACTTTTCTGATTTGATTTGGCTGCCAATTATTGTTGAGCTCTTGTGGCTGGCGCAACAATTAAGTATAATAATCGTAAATAATAAAAACAGAAAAAAATAGCATTTCATTCAATAAAGCTCAATTACTTGTATCTTATTCCCGAACTATAGTTTATTTTTGAATTGAAATATTTAAGCTTTAATAACCCGAAGTCTGGTTATTATATACTAAGCTTTGGTACTCTCCACTCCGCTTGTTCCAGCTCCGACTTCTGTCTTTTACCTAGACACAACCCATTGATATTTATTAATATCTTTATTACAACCTTTCCAACAATAAAAGTCAAGGGTATTTTTTGTATTAAGGCAATTAAAATAGTTCTGTACTCTTTTGCTTTCCCATAGTTATACTATACAAATCAATAAAGTTAAAAATAAGTGTACACTTAGAAAAATCGGTATGCATGCGTGGTCAATACAGAACGTCTTATTTTTGAGGCAGTGTATTTAAAAAAAGAAAAAGCATCATTCTGTTTTTCTAAAAACCAAGGATGTCATTTCTAAATTAGGAAGTAGAATCTTCTAAAATTTAAATAAGAATAAACTACTTATATATTCCAATTCCTAGGGTAATGCATACTAAAATGTAGAAATTTCTCAAATATCAAATTAGAGTTTGCTTTCTACATTTCAGAAATATATTTCTCAAAAATAGAAAACATTTCCCCAAAAATGTGTAGTAGTTTTGGTATATCTGAATAGTATACATAAAAATATTCTTAAAACTGTCACCAATAGAAAATTAAAAATCTTTCTTTCTATTTGATAGACTAATATTTATTCTTTATGCTACATAATAATTAAATGATTTCTACAAAGTAGAAATTAATTGGCTAAATATCTCATAAATTTAGAAATTATTCTTACAATATATAAATGATTTCTACAAAGTAGAAATTAATTCAGGATTGTAGAGCACTTTTCTTAACTTTAGAGCACATTTTTAGCTGAGTGTAGAAATATGAAATGAAAAGATATTTTGTCGAAGAATTTTTACACCTAATTAATATAATTAATCAACGAAAGAATGTGGAAAGGAAATATTTTTTAATAATTTTAAAAGCGGTAAATTGTCATTCTTCAACGAGAAATGTAGCATGCAAAAAGAAAATGCATATTGTGGCAATTAATATTGCAGAGATTTTCATATTTAATTGATTTCATTTTCAATTAGAACTCGTGACAGTTATTTTCTTTCTCATCTCTGCCTCAATTTGAGAGCTTACATAAGATTTTTGTCCAGTTGCTGCAGCAGCTTAACAATTTCCTGGCAACTGGCAAAGATTTTCACTTTCCTCAGTGATATGTGACAGTTATGGCCCGAAGGGGGTAGCCAGGGCCCAGTTGAAGCTTTTAGCTCGGCTTTGCAAAGATAATGCCAAAAGTGTGTGAAAGTTGGCAAGAGTTTGTCATGCAATTAGAGCAACATGCGACCAAAAGTGGATGACGACGACGACAGCTCTGGGAAACTCGCGAGCTGCGAGTTGTGAGCTGCTGGCTTAAATGCGTTTTCCGCTTGTGCCGCAACTTGAAAATCAAGTTTTCCAATCTTGTTGTCCGTTGCAAATAAAAGCAACGATCAGGCAACCAAAAGTGGTTTTCACCAATTGAACATGTTTGCTGCTGCTGTTGTTGTTGTTGCTTCCTTTTGAGCTGGCAGCGATTGTGAACGAAATCGAAATCAATTTTGGTATTTGCTCTGCCATAGAGCCATTGAACCATGCTCATCAAAGCTAACATATCCAATGCCCCCATTCCTCCGCTTCATCCCCTTCAATTCATTTATCCGAGCGTCTTATGTAAGCACCAATCCAGCGAGGGGCGCACCATGACTTTTATTTGTTTGTTTTCGCCGCATCGAAAACCGAAATATGCGTAAACTGCCAGAGAAAAAAAGCAAACATTGCGGAGAAAGTTTCCCTAGCCCACACGCGAGGATGTCGAACTCAATGTGGATGTGGCTATCACTGTGATACTGATAGCTCTTGGCCATAAATGTCGTTGCTTGCCATAAAAAGCAGAGCAATTGCCAATCGCCACGTTGCCTTGGCCACAGCAAAGTGGACAAAAGGAAGTGAATGTTGAGACAGTGCCGGGAAAAATGCATAGATTTCTAGCAGTGCCATAGGGAGAATAGAATACATTTCATATTAAACTCTTTGTTATTTCATCTTTAAGCTAAAAGAAAATGCACAAAATGAAACTGCTTCAGAAATTGGTTCAAAACACTTTCCGTATATGCTGCGTGAAATTGCATTCTTCTTAAACACTAAACTGATCAGGAATGTTTTGAAAATGTAAGAAATTTTAAACTGAAAAACAAAATGTTTAATTTGACTTAATAACTATAAAATGCAACTCCAGCTGAAGGCCCTGGCAGCCATGGCTAAAAAATTTAATGTTAACTCATAGTTTTAACTAGTAGTTATCATTATATAAATAAATAAATAATTTGACTTGAAAATTTGATACTTTTGATATTAAACTATTTTTGTTATTTCATCTTTAAGCTTGAAGAAAATGCACAAAATGAATCAGCTTGAGAAGTTGGTTCTGAATACTTTCCGTAGCTAGAAATTTCATCCTTCTTAAACACTAAACTGATCAGGAAAATAAAACGTTTAATTTATACTTGAGAATTTTCTAAAATGAGAACATTGAAGCTTAACTATGTAAAATTAAATCAAATATATTAGGGATAGTTATAAAAAACTTACCAACATTAATATATTGAACCAATTTCATATCCATACTTTTCATTCCGTATCGTTTTTAATATTATCTTTTTTCTTATATCCCAAAATTACAAAAGATTTGCTTGACCTCACATTTCATTTGAATGGCTAAAATTGAAATTATTGCTTTTACTTCAATATCTTGAATAATTGAAATACTTTTATAATTAGCTGATACAAATTATAGTTGTGATTAGCCTTGACATTTGTAAACCATTGAGAAATACATAATTATTCAAATGCACAAAGCATTTTTCAAATACCAGACGAACACAAAATCTTAAAATGAATGAAATTTTAATCTAATTAAATTTAAACAATGCGTCTAGGATGTTCTTCTGTATTATATCATTGTGTTAGGTGTGCACCATAAATATGTCAAAATAACAATGGTCCATTCGACCCCCAAAACCCGCTCTCGCCCCCTTTTCGACAAACTGTGTTGTATACTGACAGGCAAATCTAATAAGCATAATGAATGAAGGAACCGAGAGGCAACCAGCTGAGTTTCTGTTTTCACTCAACGTGTTGAACTTGTGCTGTCACCTGTGAAGGCAGCGACAACCCGCCCCCAGCCTCCATTCGCGTCTCTGGCTAGGCCATGTGGCATGTGGCAACAAATATCTTGAAATTCACACCGCACTTTGGCTCTGTCCTCCCCGCATGCGATTCTTTGTCTGTTACGCTGTGTGTGTGTTTAATTAATTTCTATATTAGATACACTTCATTAAAAATGTCTTTTATATACATATGCATTGTGAAAATGGTTTTTCCCATTGTTGTTTTCTTTACATTGCTGTCTATTTTTGTACGCTCGAGGAATTTAATGATTGAGCTGCGCAAATGTGACACAGTTACGCAAAACTACTCTCGTATCTGTATCTATAGGATACAAGAAGCTGGTGGTCTGCCACGCTCAATGCCTCAATGCCTCGATGCCTGCTTAATGGTTTGTAAGTGATCTATGGTATAGGCTTAGGCATCTAACCAACAGAACAGATTATATAATTCATCAAATTGTGCCCAAGTGACACTTGCACCGAAGGCTGCTTGGCTGCCCCTAAAAGGACCTCAGCTGTACCCCATGGTCGTTCTCGCTGAGCCTGTTGCCAACTCATTTGGAGCTAAGGCTCCCGTGCCAGCAATTAACGCACTTTAAGCTATATAAACTGGGTCAAGTGTGGGGCTGCAGATGTCGAGGATGAAATGGGAGGGGTGGTGGTGGTGCGATGATGATGTTAAAAGAGGCTCACTAAAGTTTTTCAAGTGACTGGCACTTTTAGTCGTCTAATGAAATGCATTTCAGTTCTCATTAGGCAGGCCATTTTGTGATTTAAACATGAAACGTATGACACTTAAAACCGTCAGTTTCTCAGTGTCTGTGTGTGGGTGTTGTGTGTAATGGAGTACAGTTGAGCTTGTAATGTTTGATCTGTCAAAAGCCATTAAAAAGTCGTCAAATTCAGTTATTTATGCACTTGCGCCTGCTGATAGTTCCTTCACGGACCTTTTCTCTATATTCTCCACTTTAGACCTGATAAAAGTTTATTTTTGATATAAGCATTAACTTCTAACCCGCACCAGTTATCGGTTTTCTTAGTATAAGTGTCGAAAAACATATTTATAAATTCATTCTCCCAAAATGAATGAACCTAGTGAACCCAATACACTTCGAAACCCAACTGATTTCTTGAATAAATGTAAGAATTTTCATAGTGTTTAGGAAACCTTCCCAAGAAACCTACTTCTTCTAGCTAGTGCACTTTTTACCTTGATTCTTTGTTAATTGCACGATGGTTCGTTGAACCAAAGTGACAATCAGGACATTAGAAAGACGTTCCCTAAAATGCTAAAGTTCACAAGTTGGGCAACCTTGTGCATTTACAATACATTGACAGTGCCCTTTTGCCTTTATGCTCCCTTTGGAGTCTTACACATTTGTGTATCTCTTTGATATACCATAAACTTCGAACCCCTTCTCATATTTAATGCTGTTGCCATCATGCAGAGTGACAGAGACAACAAGAACAAGAACAAAAAACGCATCATAAAGCCTAATGGCAACCCTGGCAGCGCAAAGTAAAAGCAATTTTCCTTACGAAAAACGTGAAATGCTGCTGAAGTGCTTTTCTTTTGTGTTTTAGAAACGTTACACACACCTGACCCCAACGAACCAGAGACCGACCACCCCCAGCTCCCCCATCCGTAGCGCTTCTGCCCTGGGCCTTTGTATTAATTTTGCATACAATTAAAGAGAATTTTTTGTTGTTGTTGTTGTTGTTTTGTTTATAGAACTTGTAATGTGCTGGCACTTAATGCAATTTTGATGTTTTTTGCGTCACCTGCTGCTGATTTTCGGCAGCGACAGCCACAAAAATAAAACACAAGTTGCAAGTTAAAGTTTTTGCTTTTGTTTTTTGTTTTGTTGGTGTACGTTTTTTATTCGTTGCCCACTGCAAATTCTCTTAAAAAACATTTTACATTTTACAAATACCTTTAACTGCCAACTCCTGTCCCTTTCTTTTACACACACACACTCTCTCTCTCTTGCTCGCTCGCTCTCTGCCTCTAGCAGCTAGCAGCTCACTTGCATAGCATTTTTGGCACTTGCCACAATGGCCACGTTCCGGGCTCACACCCCACACACACACACATACACACACACACCCATACTGCCGAGTCATTCTTCCTGTGCTCGCTGTTCCATGCCATGGCCCTTTAGAGGGGCGGCAGCACGCATTTGGGCATGGCTAAAGCTTTTTGGCAGCATCCTGCAACTTTGCTTTGTCATGTGCAATATTTCTTTCTTCTTCTTGGCTACCAAATGCTTGGCAAAGTGTCTATTGTTTAAGAACTCCAACTTGGCCCAACATGTGTGTGTGGTGTGTGTGTGTGAGACAAAGTCTAAAAACATAGGCACTAAAAAAGTTATGTTCAAAGTATTTAAGCAAAAAGCATTTAGAATTAGTTACACTTAGTTAGCTGAAGCTTTAAAATGTTGTTAAATATAATCAGATTAAGATATTCAATACTTGAAACGAGCTAACAAAACTTTACACTTTAAAGTAATATTGATTTAGGTAAACTTTTAACTTGTTCATAAATGTTGTTTCAGTCGGTTTGAGATGCAGGTGAAAATTATGTTTAATAAAGAAGCAATGGCTTTGTATTTTTTATATACGATATTCTATTTCGAACTCCTCCTGAATTGTCCATCATCCATTTTTTTCTGCTCTGGAGTTCTATATTATGCGAGTATATATAAAATGTTTCATCAAATTTTGATGAACATTTATATTTTTTTACTCTCCTTCTTTTATATTGCCTTTAGTGGTACCAAGTTGCAATATATCTAATCAAATTGTGCATTCTCTATCATCAACTCAAAGCAATCCAACAATGGAGCTGCCAACTTGCTCTAATTGAATAGAGTGACCATCAAATTTTTCCATGTGGCGGGCAGAAAAATTTAAAAGGTTTTTGTATTCTACACCTCGAAAAATAAATGCCATAGAATTCAGAAAATTGTCATATAATATAATTCACCCTGTCTAATAGAAATAATTTCTAAATTTGAGAAATATGTTTTTCTTAAATTCAGAAAAAGTAAGGTTAACTGCCCTTGGCTACATAAGTATGGCGACTTTCTACATTTAAGGGGCTTTATTTTTCTGAGTGTAGCTTCTAAAGAAATTAATCAATATATAATTGAAAAACAAATTAATTTTATTTGGTTTCTAAAGTCTAAGATATTTTACAACAGTTTTTGTGTGCTGAGCTCACTTTCCAGATATCCAAAGATTTCCATGACACACCATGCATGCAGGTGTATGCGTATGTGTTTGTGTATATGCATATCACCAACAAGCGTATACCTTTCAGTATTTTTATCTGAGTGATAGTATTTTAAATACTTAATCGAGTATCGATAACAATATCGATATGAACTGCAGCATGCCTAGCCACACATGTACAGTTTATCGATGAATCCACTAGACAAATTAATCGAATACTATTTAATTGAATCAAGGAAGGCCCTGCAAATCTGAGCTTATAACAAGGGCACGGGGTAAAGTCATTCGTCAGTGAGACGGCTAGCTGAAAAGAGTTCCTTCAAGTCAAATAAAAATAATTTAAAATCTTAAATTTTTTTTTTCTGTTTTCAATAAACGCAATCAAGTATTTTTTTCACAATTCGTGGTGTGCGCGCTTACAACAAAGTCGTCGAGTGAACTAATTTGGTTTTAGCACATTTGCTCGTACCTCGAACCCTTTTATAAACGCGTGTGTGTGTGTGTGGTTCCGCAGTTTTGTTGTTGCACAAAAGTCTTGGTTTTATTGCGTGAAAATGGATAACTTGAAGGGCAATGCAACGGGCGCCTATTTGTGGCATCCGCCGCAGCCGCAGCAGTCGCAGTCACCGCTGATGCAACAATCAGCACTGCTGCCGCCGCCGCAGCAGCAGTCGCCATCGCTGCTGGCCGGCCTGCCGCAGCCGGTGCGCCGGTTTGCCAGCAATAAGAACTACAACTATATGCAGAGCCAGCCCCAGCCGGGCGGCCTTCTGCTTGGCCCCAGCAATCAGGGGGGCCAGCTGATGGGCATGGGCTCCCCCGGCCCCAGTGGGTATCGCAAGCGCCAGCCGATGAACAATTGTTACAACCCGGGCGGCTATCAACACAATGGTAAGCAGACAGTTTCACCCAGAAGGATTCGCTCTCTATGCTAAAGAAGGGAGAACGGAGAAGGGGAAAGAGGGGCCTAAGAAAAGTTTTCACTGACAATGATGCAGCAGAAAATCATTTTTTGTGAAATGTCAGATTGACAAGGCTGCCACGTTGTGTTGTCGTAGGGTTGCACAAATGTGTGACAGCTGTGCAGTGTTGCAAAAGCCATTTGTTGTGCAACCCTGCTCTTAAGTCATTTATATAACACTGGTTTACCACATTTTAGTTGAGTCATCAACTTTTTTTTTTGTATTATTTAACTTCCTCCATATGTACCATATCCCTTCTCTGTTCTACAACATTTGTCGCTAAACATACTGAAAGGCTATCCAAATTGAATTCTTGTTCGACTCACTCACTGTTTGAATGGTTTCTTAAAATCCAATTTGTGCGCTTGAGCAAATCACTAAACGACATTATTTTTTCCATTTATCTTTTATTTACAGGTAAGTCGCTGTTTTCTATTCCCGAAAATGTTGTTATGCTTGAGAGCCGTAAGTACATTTAAAACTAAACCACTTTTAAATACAATTACTGCACCGATACATACATCTACATCTACACACTATAACACACTCTATACACGCGCTCATTTACTCGTAGTTCTAAGGCCAAAAGTTGTTCAAATTTAATGAAGTTACCTTTCGGTTTGTTATGTTTCAAAAAGGATAGAAAACTTTATCGAAAAGTAATAATGAACCAACTGGAACCGCATGCTGAAATTATAAACTTGGCGAGAAAGAAAACATTCTTTAAACAAAAATTGCATTTTCTAATTGGGTCCGATTTTGATCAAAGAAACTAGACTATATGAAGTATAATAAAACTGGTGACTTTCGATCGATGTAGTATTACTACAGCGAATTCCCCGAACATAAGGGAAACAATTTCGGTTTTTTCGTTGAGCACAGATCATTTTACTTAAGACTCGAAGTGATCGGTTCATCTTTGACTTTTTGCTCAAAGAGTCGGTAAATGAGACTTATTTACGGACAACGAAGAGACGGTCAATTGTTATTTGCGAGCTCTGTAGTACCTATGGCAGCTATATACGTATAGTAAAACGATTCTGATCACAATTCAGCTTTTTTGGACATGATATTTATTATTCCATTTGGTGAACAACCAACCGGGATGAGAAACTTCTTCTTTGCGACAAGATTATGAAACCCTCTCCAAGGTAATAATAAAGTATTTTTTTGTTTTTTATTTTTAGTAATTGAAATACAAGTTTGAGTAGAATACTATTACCTGTTATGGCAACTTAGGCTAGTGTGAAATGAATTTAAGAATGAAACTATCTCTAGATGAACTAAGACAATATATACAGCTTTTTATATAATGCAATTGTTTTCGGGGGCAACAATATAAAGAGAAATTGGATAAAATAGAAAGATATACATATAAGGTCAAGAGCTAGTGGGGAAGGTCTTGAGGCTGATGATAATAAAGTAGGCAAAGATCAAACGCTGCCGATGAATATTATTATTGCATTTTGCATTTTGTGGAGCAATTTTTGTGAAATTTATCAATTATTTCGCCGTTTCCCTCTGCTCTTCAAAATGCAATTTACATTATTTTTGCCCACTTGTTTTTCTTTTTGTCTTTTATGAATTTTCAATTGCATTTTCTCTCGCTGGACTGCCCATTCTGTTTATATCTATACATTTCTATTAATATTTCTTTTACGTTGATGACGCTATCAACTTTTATTCTATTCACTTTTTCTTGCTGTGCAATTTTCGTTGTTTCCTCTGCTGCCTTTGCAAAATTTGCATAATTTTCAATGCACGCAATTTTCATGGAAAACATCAATACGAGTAGTATTTGGGCAAAGTGTATTGTGCGGGAACGAAAGTGGTGGGTGGTGGGTGGTGGGGGGACAAGGCACGCGTGCCTTGGCAATAGAAATTTAGCTTAATAGCAATGGCCCTGTTTATTTTTGGTATATTTTGTTTTTAGTGTGCATAGATATAGCAGATATAGATATCAGCTGCATTTCAAGTTTTAAAGACTGAAGAACCTTAATACCAATTTCAAATAGCGGCTAGGCTGTTTATTAACTTGACCAATTAGCTGCCGCCTGTTTGGCAATAACATTTAACATTCCCTCCGCAATTCGGCTAACAAATTGCGCCAATTTTCTTAATAGGCCGCAACAAAATTTTACGCCCAACTCGTCAGAGAATGTCATAAAAATATGAAACGGCCATTTAAATAATTATATATACATATATATACATATATATACACACACTTACGCACACACACGCACGGGGAAAACGTATTTGCACCATAATTAAAATAAATGTTTTCAATGCTCAATAATTGCCAAATAAATTAATTTTAATTGCAAGTCTGCGAGAATGCCTCTAAAAATAAATAGCTAAAATCAAATGTTTATGCGCGAGACAGAGAGAGAACGCTTTCTCTTGGTCTGTCTCTTTTTCGCGCGCTGTCTCTCTCTTTCTCTCTCTCTGCGTGCTTTGCATTTATTTTTGAACAAATTTGTTCCGCTTTTGATTAACCAATGCGAGCATTGGCCACGCCCACCGCCCCCACACAAAGGCAGTTGTCGCAGGTGGCAAAGCAAAAGGAGGAAACACTTAAAAATACATAAAAATACCAATGGGCTATTTTCCGTCTCACTGTGTGGGTGGGGGTGGGGGTGGGGGTGGGGGCACGCGGTATGGTGAGGTGACGATAACATTTTGGCATATTTATGGCTGCCGTGTGAAGATTTTCTCAAAGATTGTTGATGGCTTTTCCAAGGGATCAACATCAAAACCACTCAAAGATTTATGTGCGTGTTCATTAAAAGTGCCAACATTTTTGGCCAGTCCAAGCCTCAGCCCCCCTAACCCCCCAACCCCCCACAGCCAACACACATGTACATGTAAATGAAATGCGCGACTTTATTTGCTCGGGCTTTTTTGTTAGCCAGAGTTGTCAGGGTTATCAGTGGGTTGCCACTGCCAAAAAGGCAAACTCGAGTTGTTTGTTTATCTGGCGCTGTGCGCAGCTGTTGGCCCTATACAAAAATATATATATAACTATATACATATGTATATATATATTATAGATATGCCTGTATGTACATATGAGTATATTTTCCCCCTGACTTTGCTTGCTTAATTTCAGTTGTTGTAGGTGTGAAGTTGTTTGTTGTTGGTTTTGTGGTTCCCCCTGCTCCTCCCTTATTTGCCTTCTGGTTTGTTTTGTGGCTTACTTTTGCTGATTGGCAACGCATGTCCACTTTTCTTTTTTCCCACTATATGGTTTTCCCTCAACTTATTTTCATTATTTTTTCTACTGTTGATATTTGCTTACGTAATGCTGCTGAGTAGGGGGTAGGCTTTTGTTTAGGTTTGATTATCACGTTGAGGCACAGCTGAAATTAATTGAATTAACTTCGGGGCAACTTTTTGGAAACTATTGACAACAATTGTGAGCGTGTGCCTACTTTGATTGTGTACTCAAAGTACCTTAAGAACAATAGAATCTTTAAATATATCCACTGAGATTTATTGTAGCATTCATCTAAAGGAACATGACATTCATTAGATTTAATAATATTTGCAAAATTGTGGTTAAACTTTTCAATCAAATTCATTCCTCAAGGCCAAAAGTAATCCTTCTACGCTTGTTGTTATTTCTACTACAACCAAATATTCGTAAGATTAATAATCTTTGCAAAATGTTGGTAAACCACATTGTCAATCAAGACTTTCCTGCCTTTCCTAACAAATCATCCTTCCTTTCTGACAAATTTTACTCTTGGGATCCTTCTTGCCCAATGTTTGTGAGACTTTTTTAATTAAGTTCGTCGTTCTGACAAGTGTGCCATAAATTATATTTCCAAATCCAAATTTTTTTCAATATTGGGCACTAAGAGAAAAGTAAAGTTCTCCTTTAAAAAGCAAACTTTAACAATCCTTCGCTGTTGGGGGAACTGTCCTGTCGCTCGTAAATCATGGCCAGGCCAACAAAAACGCTCACAATAAATTAATTCATAGTAAAATACGAACAGCAATTCGGGTAACCGCATTTATATAGGCCCAACATAAATATAAATTGTGTCGCTTGCATTTTATGGTAATTCAATAAATTGAAAATGACAAATTGTGTCATGTTGCGGTCGTTTCAGGCCCAGGGGTCAGCGTGGAGTATGGAGGGGGGAGGGCCAGAAATCCACGAAAATCTCACTCAAAGCCAGAGAAAAACGATGTAAAAGTATTGAAACGACAGGCGCATAATTAAATCCATGTTGAGAAACAATAAAAGTTTTCAATTGAAATGGTTTTAAAGTTGTTCGCCGAGCTGCTTTTGTGGGCGTGATGCGCTCGGTCGTCTGCTCCGCACATCAATCAATCAAAAGCGATCAATCAAAGCGTGTCAACAAGAGGCACACGACGCACGCATCTCGCTGATGGCGATGATGATGATGATAATGATGTTGCTGCTGCTGCTGCTGGCTGTCGCTAGATGGCGTGTCGTACAAGAAGAATGTCGCTGTCGTCGCCTGGCCAGGCTGCTGACTATCCCTCCTATTCTCGCCCCCCTGCTGCACACTCAGGACATAGTACTAACGAGCACTAATGGGCAAAGGCAGAAGAGCCCAACCATCTGCGCGCCTCTTCACACCCACTCCAACTCTCTGCCACCTATTGTCCTGCAAGATGTAAAAATGAAACTATTGAACCAAAAATGCTCAAGTGACTTCTACTTTTTTTCGGTGGCACGCAATATTGCATCGATTATCTTCAATCAAATGCACGTGATTGATGATAGCAAGCGGATCTAGAGATAATATCAGCCAATATCACGTCTTTATTACGGCTGCTTTAAAGTTAACAAGTATTTTTGGCCAAGATTTGAACAATGCTAAAGCAATTTATCAGCGTCCAAAGGTAGTTGAAAGTTTTTGATTTCGGTTGAAATTTAAGTTGAATATTTAAGTTTCTTTTGGAAGTTGTGGCAAAAATATCATTTGCATTCCCTGAATTTTCAATAAAATTTCTTTCAGCTCAGTTGCATTTCTTCGCTTTTCTCTTGAAAACGCTTTGAATATTTACGTTCCAAAGCTAATTTTTTGAAAAGAATTTCTATGGCTATTTGTAGAAAAGTTATATGTCAGATTTTCTTAGAATTTGCCTTGTTATATTCCATTTCTGCAGCAATTTTCCAACTGTCTGAAAAGTTGTGAGCAGTTGAAAAGTTCTTTCTTTTTCCCCATTCGTATGTCTTGAAAAGGAATACTCAATTTAAAAATTTCTAAGAATATCAGTAGCAACGGTCTTTACTTTTCCATCAGTATCCTGAATTTCTAAATAAGTTTAAAATTCCTTGCTTTGACCTTTTCCCTTTCCATATTCTTGTTTCTCTCTGTCCCTACATCTCCATCTTATTTATCTTTCTCACTTTAGTCCCTCAATATGCAAATCTCTTTGGAATATCTGTCACAGTCTAATACCAAGGCTTTCGCATTACATTTACAATCGAACATTTGAGCCTTGTCCAACCTTTGGCCTTACCAATCCATCATCTGCCTGTTCATTTGCATGCAAATTATGATATAAACTCCGCCGCATAATCAACGGTTTCTACAATTTCCGTCCACCCTGCATAACTCTCAAGTAATTGACCATATGTAGCCTCAAATGTGAACCATCGTGCCCGCTGCCCCCCGCCCACTTCTCGCATAATTTGCTTAGCCTGGCTGCTAAATGTTGCTGATGATTTTCTTAAATGTTCCATTTCATATTTTTATGAGGCAGAGTACCAGCTCCCGCCTTCCTGGCCAGCCAGCCCGCCCGCCTCCTCTCAGCCAGCCTGCCCCTTCTATGGACACATTTTGCTTAATTTATTCCGACAGCGGCTGGCAGTTGTTGTTGTTGTTATTTTTGTTGTAGTTGCTGTAGCTACTTCTAATAATTTGTAATTAATTTTCGCAGCTGGCCAAGGAAAAACTGAAGCAACTTTTGCATCAATTTTGCTTATGCCACATTTTTTTTAAGCCATTAATTTTGCATTTAACTAATGCGTTTGGCATTTTACAAAACTTGTAGTTTTTGTTATTTATATATATTTTTTTTCTGGCTTGTATGCAACTTCTGCTGCAGATTGCGCCAGTTCGCAAATTACAATATCAAAATTGTCCATCAATTTGCCATGCTTTTCAGCACGCTAATGCCAAAAGGCATTATCGATTTTCGCTTTAACATCCCTGCTTATCAGCGCAGGGTAACAAAAAATATAGAAAATATAAAAACATGAGCAAAAAGTCAACTTAATCAAATCGAACCGAACCGAACCGAGGCACTAAGCAACCAACCAATGCAAATTGTCGCCCACTTGCCCCGTTGCTGCGCAATTTGTTTAATAAATAAAACAATATTTGTGCTACAGTGTGCTCTCTTGCTAAATGACACGTCAAATGCAAGAGATATAATGAATAAAAGAAAGTCACCCATTATTCTATAGGCAATGGGGAGTTTTTTTTTTAAATATACAGACCTGTTCTTAATTCCGATATTTCATTTCGAATTGTTTCTTTATTTGCGGGTGCATTTTTATATATAATATCGACTCTTCTTCCTTTTTTCCACTCAAAGGCAAATTTGTCAATCAGAATACTTTTTTGTTTTGGGCATAATAAAACACCCAACAATTTTATAATTAACAAGTAAAAATACTATAGTTGAGCATACCCAACTACGAAACTCCCTGTACCTAGGTCAAACATTTCCGATTGCATCTTCGTATACTTATACGTACACACACACATACACAAAGACACATACATACACAGCACAAGCGACAGCCCAAGCTGTTTTTTCCCTCCCGCGCTGCAGTACTGAATCTTGTTTGTTGAATAACTTCCGTGTTTATTATCCGATTGACTTGAAATTTTGACAGTAGAAGTATTGTACATGCTAAATCCTAAAACTATATCTTGAAAATTGTTACTGCAAAACGGTTTTTATCGAATAGCGGATGAATGGGGGGGAATATGCTCGGATCCAAAATAAACTTGACCTGCGCCCGCTATACCAAATTTGATATCTCTAGCTCTTATAGTTTCTGAGATCTGTGCGTTCATACATACGGACAGACAGCTGGATATGGCCAAATCGATATCTCTTTTGATACTGATCAAGAATATATATACTTTATAGGGTAGGAGATGTCTTCTTCTGCCTTACACAGAATTAGTACCCCTTTTTACCCACTTTATGGGTACAGGGTGTAAAAATCTTAGAGAATTATAAAATTCATTGAGAATTAAAAAAGAAGCATTTAGAAATGCAACTTTTCGTACACTAAGCTCGCCTTGGTATTAATTGTGGGTAGATAGCACACACAAGCAGGTCGTCATTAGACAGTATTCACTGTATTTTATTAGAACGGCACAAATGATGGTCATTAAGTAGCAAAAACAAACACCGAAAAATGTCATAAGCTGGAGAGCAACCAACCAACCAAAATAAATGAAAAAATAGAAAATAAAACTGCCTGCCCACAAAAGCCAATACATCAAACCGCAACCACAGGCGGCAGTGTGACCAGGGTAGGGTGGTGGTGCGGGTGGTTTAGTGCCACAAACAAACACGCCATGTTATCGTCTAACTATATCTATATCTCTACATATAACAACTATCTATCATATGGTGCTCTTAGTCGAACTTGTGCTCGCATCGTTTTTCAAAGCAGCACTCAATGCCGAAAATGTCTTTTGGCATTCTTTTTGGTCAAATGTAGCCAGGCAGCAACTTGAACTCGATTGATGCGATTGGTAATAGAAGCAGTTATCAGCGGGAGAGAGATGGCAGCAGTGTGTTTGAGAGAGACGGCGAGAATATGCCAAAAATTGAAGTGCAATTCGTAAAGAACTCTTCACTCAATGGGGACGACTATGGTGATGATGATGATGATAGTAGTCATGTTGATAGGACGAAATTGAAGTCTTTGACAGCACAAATGTGTTGCCTGTGTGTGTGTGTGTGTGTGTGTGTGTGTGTTCGTCCTGCGTGGGCATGGTTTGCTGGCGCTGATTGCACTTGTGTTTGCATGCCATTAAAGCGCAGCGTTGACCACAGCTCGAAAATGTTTGCCAATGCGATAATTAGGCCAGGCCAAGAGCAAACTGGAGCCAACGCAGCGTCAATTTGCTAAACACACACAAACACACACACACACACTCCCACACACAAACACAAACACATTAATTTAACTTATGATAAGAATATACATATTCGTATGTTTTGTGCTCGCATACACGTGGCTCTTATCTCGGCTAACAAACAAACAAAACAAAACTTATACGCCATTTGGCATTTCTAATTATGTTGTCGTCCTGTAGGGCTCGCCTCTTGGCTCCTGAGAATTGCAAAGATTGTCAGAGGAAAGGAGACAACAATTACATGCGTTTATATTATTCAAATCCGCCGTAAATGTAATTAAGCTCATGAGAATTAAACGTAAATTTATTTCGCCACCAACTGGCGAATAGCTCGTTAAACGTACAACAATATCCTCGCGCGTAAATCCTTTCACCGCTACCTGTCCCTTCCCTGTCCTCCCCCCTGCTAACATCGCTTCGGCTAATTTCTCGGCCGGGTGGTGCTTGTTGGAGGGTGCAACGAGAGAGGGGGCATACTTAGCAATTGGTATGGCATTCGGTTGCCGGTCGCGTGTCGCATATAAATTGGCTCATTGCCTGCTCTTTGTGTGCCGCAATTTCTTTTTGATAAGCATTCGCATATCTTCCTTGCAGTCCTTTTTTCTTTATTGTTGCGTATTTTGCATTTTGTTGAATGGATCGAATTATGTCAAGATTTTCCAAGATATATACATATATATATATTTATTAAATTTAAATATGTTTACTTGTGTATATTGGAGCAGAAAATAAATGATACTCCAGCTCTTCGAAGCTGCTTGCATTGTGAAAAATGTTCATCAAATTGAGAAGTTCAACTGGAATTTGATTTGCAAGTTCTTATATTGTGTATTGGGAATATATGCTTCCAACATAATATTGAATTTATTCTTTTGAATTTGTATTGCAATTATAACAATATTTGAAAGATAAGTAATTCTAATATTGTAAGTTTTACTTACTTCTTAAGCAACTTAGAAGCATATTCTAATTTCGATATTTCGACAAATATTATATTCCATAGCAAACGTTTCAATTTCTTAACCAAGAAAAAAAGTCTTTCGTAATCGTACTAAATTGATTGAATCCAAAATCCTATCTCACTAAGTATATCTGCACTATTTGCAATGAATTTCAACTATATACAATGCTTATTTAAGCTAAGTATATATTATATTCCGGATCAGAACAAGTAAATCCATTCATACACAAACTAATCTCTCAGTTTTAAATCTTGATGAGACTTGGTAAAGATACTTCATTTTACTCCACACAAAATCCAATCTCAATAGGTATATCTTCATCATTCGCAATAAATCTCAACTGCATAAAGTACTTTTTTGAGATAAGTATACATGTATATTCTGAAGATTCGTCGATGCACAAAGTAATGTTCAGTTTTAATCTTGATGAAACTTGGTAAAGATACTTCAGAACTGATTAAGTATATCTTCATCATTCGCAATCAATTTGAACTGCATACTGTACTTTTTTTAGATAAGTATACATGTATATTCTGAAAATATTCATCGCTGCACAAAGTAATCTTTCATTTTTAATCTTGATGAAACTTGGTAAAGATACTTCGCTTTACTCCACACAAAATTTGTATATGTTGCCAAAAATATGATATATTTTCGTGGGTTGCATCGACAACATTAAAAACCAATCAGGTTCATTGTCACCAAATCAACCCATATTCATCACACACACACACACTCACACACATACAAATACATGTGTCCTTGCTGTATATTATTTTTTATAAAGTCAGCTGGCGTCTCTATCTCTGCTCGCTCACATAATAGTTTTTAGCTTATGAGCACAAATTCAATTTTGAAGCCGCTTATGGAAATGTTTATGCAAGACGTGCGCAAACTGGTGAAATGTCAACTTGAGCGGCAGGGGGAATGGTGGGCTGTGCGGGGGTGGGGGGCAGGAGGGGCGCCGCTGCAGTTGCTGGAAAATTAATGTCACATGACATGGAGAAGCGAGCGCAACAGAATCTACTGGCTACTGGGCGTGGTTGCAATGCATTTTAGACAGATAAACAAGCAGGCTATGAAGGGGGCAGCTGGTGGCGAATGGGAGATGGGGTGGGGGATGGGGTGTGTTTGGCGCTGTGTGTCATGACTCTTGGTACAGTTCCGCAGCGAGCGGCAAAAGTTGACTCTGACAAATTGAAAATCATTGAACAGCGAAAGTAAAATGCGCACCTAAGCAACAACAAGAGAGGGAGGAAGGGGGTGTGTGCGGGTGTAGTGTGGATTGTAGAGGGTAGATTACACAATATGACTCTGGGGGTGCTGTTTGGTTAGGTAATGGGGGAGGAGGGGGTGTGCTAGTGGCTTAGTGAAAAATAGTGTAGCATACATTTAAGCAAATTGCAATTAAGGCTGCCAACGTTTGCACAATGCTTTGTTTGGTTATACGTTATCAGAACCCCGCACCGCACCGCACCGCGCCGCACATCTGTGGCACCCCTACAACTGTTGCCATTGCCATTTGCCGCTCGACAAAGTGTGCCAATATGCCACAAAGTATGCAACAATTTGCAGCATAAATACTTTGTACGCTTCGAGTGGTCGTCTCTCTCTCTCTCTCTCTCTCTCTCACTCTCTCACTCCCACACTGCACTTGCAATAAACGCCACATAAATGTTGCATATACCGAATGGTTTGAATTTTATTTTTCTAGCTTTCGGCTCATGTGTGCCCCCAAGGCACGAGAGAGCCTGTTTTAATGGATCTATGTGCCCCATTTTGTGGCCATTTCTCACTTGTAGCTGCCACAGCGTTGCCAAGCTACACTTTTCAGCCAAATTGATGAACGCTACCGCTTGGGGGCGGGGGCAGGTGCAGGTGCATGTTGGGTGGGGTCTGCATATTGTAGTGCTCTGCTGGTGGTGGCAATGTTTGTGACCCGTTGATTTTATGTTTAGTGAGTTGTTTATTTTGTGGCAGATGCTTTTCAGTTTGGAGAATACATACGTTGGCAGTTTGTTGCATCAATGCGCTGTTGTCACAGTTCACAGTGACCGGAAAGTCAATGCGTTGTTGCCGCAATTCGGTGCATGCAGCAAAGTCGACTTGAAAGAGCTACTTACTGCAAAATGTGCACTTCCAATCAAATTCAAAAAACAGTGCTGTCAAATTTCATCTAAACAAAATCTAATTCAAAATGCGCTATTGCCAAATTTCAGTATGAAATAATACCAATCAATACAAACTTATTCAGCTGCAAAACTTGCTTACTTAACTTAAGCCACATAAACTTCTCCAAGCCACAACAACTATCAATACTTCAGTTCTTCAAATATGAAACACTCCCTTGAAATCTAATCCAAATCCCGTTGAGTAACTTAGTTCTATAGTCCCCCTGGTGGTAGCTATAGCCAAAGTTCAGTAATTTACATTATTGCAGTTAATTGTGGTCCACGTGTCGTATGAGCAACTCGCATGCAAATAACTTAAGGCAAATTGCCGTCGCACACTTAGCGCTTCATAAAAACTAAACTGCAACTTCCGGCCACACAATGAACCACTCGAGAAGCCCTCTTAAACTTCACTTCCACCTGCCACCGCCGCCTTGCTCATAATCTAAAATAATTTGTGCGCGTGGAAAATTTACACCTGAGCGCCATCGTCGTCGTCGTCGTCGTCGCCGTCGCCTTGCGTGTGAAAGATTTTCCAGCAATTGCATGCAACAATTCCCGAAATGCTTAAACATTTTAGGCACGCTTCCGAACGACCGCCCGCCAACTGCTTCGGGGTGTGAATATTTTTTGTTCTTTTACATACAATACTAAAACGGACCTTTGGCTGCCCCAAAACTTGGGCAACAATTTCGCTTGGCTGCGCGTCACGCATACGCCCCATGTGCCGGGGAATAAATCAGCAACGGCTGTGAATTTCAATTAAAGTTGATGGAGCTCCGTTGTGGGCAAGTTGTTCAAATGAATGACTATGTTTACCTCTACTGATTTCCTAGTAATGCCCCTGGCTGTGGCACGTTCGAGTTTCTGCACTTATAGACCTCATATACCAGCTCGCAGCATGTTCGATTACATAGTTTGTATAGCAGCCCACCGAAAATTAATCTACAGCTTATTTGCTTAAGGCCAAGTTTTAAATTAAAACGTGCCGGCAACTCACCGCTCTATGCTTTAAATTTCGCACGCAAAATGCAAACGGATTAAAGGCTTTCCCAAAGGATAAACAAGACCAAAATAATAACTTTGAAATACCGAATTTCGCATACACTTGTTTGACGAGGTTCCCAACGAAAGTCTGCCAACCGTATTGAGTTTATGATATATGGTTGAGATGTCTAGAAAAACAAAAAGGGTTTTCGCACAACTTGATTTTTCACCTAGTTATTCCTATGGCAGCTGTGAGCTGGGCCGATAAAAATCTAAAGTATCTTATTACTGCGCAGAATATAACTGCTATATATGAGGTTATTAAGATCAAAAAGTTACCAGAATTTGTTAAATAATATCAAAACTGTTTGAATTATTATCGAAATTAGTTTTCAGTTTTAAAATTGAGACTTAGGGGTGGTCCACATATTACGTAATTACGTTGTTGCCCTATTTTGATACCCATGTAATCAAGCGTAATCATTTGGCTGACCACCCCTCCTATGATTACGTAATCATTCCAAACAAATTTCTTCCGAAAATTGAAAGCAAAATTGGTGAAAGAAGGCTCTTAGATAGATTACGTAATCATATAGCCAAGAACACTAGATAGATTACGTAATCATATGCCAAGAACACTGCCCCCTAAAATGTATTAAAAATTCGGTTTGAAAATTGGTGTTAAAAATTTAAAAAAAAAAGAGTAACGAAAACGAGTCGAAACTAAAAGTTATTGGAAATTGTCAGTAGATCTCCTTTATAGAGAGGGATTTGAAAAAGTGTTTAAATATTCGTTACAAAAACAAAACGAAAAATGTGTCTTGCAATTTGGGCAAAATCAAAATGGCCATCGCCAAAACTAACAAGCTTTAGAATAACAAATACTAGCATCCAGCGAGCACAACTCTATGCAGATTTTTATATAAATATTTAGTCAGGTAGTCGTCGGAAGCGTCAGACAAAAACAAAAAACCAAAAGAAAAACCAACAGTTGCCATTGGCGTTGGCCCCCGACAACTAAATCAAATGGAAACAGAAAGGGCACCAAAAAAAGGAGGGTGAAAATGGCAGTGGGATGCAAATGTAGTTGCTGACGTGACATTGATTAAGTTACAGTTCTACCGAGCAAGTTCTTTAAGTCCTTTAAGTAATTCAGTTTAAAGTGTGTTGGCTCAAAGGGCGGCTAACAAGTTGTGCGTTCTCGTCCTCCCACGCTCGCACATGTGTTGAAAGTTAATTAAAAGCCATGGCAACTTTCAAGAATTGTTGCCTTTATTCCGGCCATATTCCCCGCGACATTTTGACAGTTTGCAACGCTTTTTCGCTTTAATTATAACGCTTGAGTCCTACCACGATTGTATCCCGGGTTGGCTTTACGAGTATGCTGCGGTTATTTCCGGGTGTGGGGAAATGGGCCCTGTTTGTTGGTTTCAAAGGGCGCTAAGTCTTTGGCTAGGCACGGAGCAGGGGTTGTTATTGGCCTGTCGATGGGATTTTTTGGGTACTACATGTTGACAATATTGGCGAAAACTGTTATTGCCAACGCACTGTGGAATGGAAAATGGATTTTTGTGCTTTGAACTTATTGATTGAAAAGCTAACCAGGACACATAGAAGTACGTGATGTTTCTCCTTAAAAAAGGATGCGTTTATATAAATACAAGATGTGGATAGATACAAGATGTCCTTGAGGTTGGGAGATATTTTCAAATCCTAGGCCACCACTAGATATCTCAGCCAAAGCCAAAATATTCTCAACTGTTATCCCTTCTTTTTCCTTCGGTTTTTCTTGGGCATATTGATATTTCTCAATTGTTTATCCTTGTTGTGTACTGCTCTACTGCCTCACATTTTATGCGACAGGATGTAGGACCTCTTTGAAATAGATTTGTTTTCTGTTGGTTGCGATTCTCAGCCATAGTGCGGTAATATTTAGTCGCTTTCAGCTTGCAACTTGCAACCGCCATAAAGCAAAGCACAAAATGGCAGCAGACAGAAATAACAAACATTTTGGCTACTTTTTTTATTCTTGTAGGCCAAAAATTCAATTAACTCGCTTGCCAAACCGCAACTGGCATGAAAGAGCAGCCGCATTTCCGTTCATACCCCTTTCCCTGGCGCTCTTTCCTGGTTATTGCCCCTTTTGACAGAGAATGTTTTCCTCGGCAAATCGCGAATTTTTAGTTTTTCAAAAATTTGACTGCAACTTTTGGCCAAGGGCTCGCTTTAAAACACAACATTTGCATGCAACAACAATGAAAAAAAAAAAAAAACAAACATTTCAAATTTACATTTAGCATATTTTAATTGTTAAAAAATGTTATTTTTAAGTTTAGTGCTTAACGAAAGTTTTATAATTAAAATAAAAATGTTCATTTTTATGTGTTTTTTTTCCTATTTGTTTTTCCATTTTTTTTATGGTTCAATTGTTGTTGCATGCAATGAATAACAAATGTTAAAACAATGCACAAAATGTAGTTACAACAATACAAACACAACAAGTAACGACACATCGCAACCAACACCACCACCACCACCACCAACAACAACAACAACACCAACAACAACAACAACAACATCATCACCACCACCACCACCATCAACAACAACTTGTTGCCCCAGCTCAAACGCACAATCTTGTTCCATTTAAAGAGCCACCACTATTGGGACCAGGCACCGCCTTCCCGCCGTTCGGTGCACCCGAATATCATCAGACCCAGCCGGATAACTGGAAGGGCACCGCCATCCACCAAACTGGACTTATGAAGGAGCCCACCGGCGTTGTGGCCGGACGCAATGCGCCAGTCGCCTTCGCTCAGCAAGGACAAGCCCAGGTGAGTATTTGACCCAACTATTCATCCCCCAACCGCCCACACTTTGGCTGGGATTGCAACGGCATTTTCATAAATATAAATATAAATATAATTTTCATTTAAATTTTAATTCACAATTTGTGCGCACGCCTTTGCAATCCTCGCCAGTGGCCAGTGGCAGAGGGTCCTGCAAAACCACATCCAAATCCCCGCCAGCTGCATCTGGACAGCATTTTAATTAATTTGTTGTTACGTCCTCCCTTTCTCATCCTCAGGGCGCTGTCATGATGGTCTATGGCATGGACCATGACACTTCCAACACAGATAAGCTCTTCAATTTGGTCTGCCTTTATGGCAATGTAGCACGGGTAAGTTCCAACTCAAAACCCAATTAATTTGTTAAATATAAGCATTACACAAAGTGTCAGAAAAAATCTCCTGACTGTATCAGACAACTTTTTTATTGATTTATCGTGGGATAAGCCCAAGGCGTTTTAATTATTATTTGTGGCTAGTTGGTCAAAGTAAAGGAGGCATATTTTTCATTAACAATTTGGGCTTATATGGATAATAGTTTATTTAAATAAACTTGTTAGCCAAAGGATAGAATTGCAGCTATATAAACCTGTTGACATTTACGAGTCCGATCTAAATATTTGGAATTAGAATTATTAGCTGAATTCTAAACATCTAAGACGAGTTTCGTTGAAAAGTTTTGCTTTTGAGCTGCTGGAATAATAACTATTTGAATTCAAATTTATACACGGTTTATATTTTCATTCAATCAGGAATGGGGAACTGAAAACTATTCAAAATTGAAGGATATTTGGATTTTAGATCACAAACTCAAAAACGAATACGGAATGTAATGAAATCAGAAATGGTAACAGATCTGATAATCTATTTTAATTATGGCAAACACTAGATAAAATAAGCTATGTTATAAATTTGTACAACTGCCTCCTGCCATTCAGTTGAAGATATAAATATAATTTTGGTTAAGGAGTAGAATCAAGTTACTCAAAAGATCGCAAAAGTTAAATTAATGGAGTCGTATACTGAATTATGCAAAGATAGCAAAAATAAGTTGGGTACTTTTTAAACCTGATTATATATATTTTTTATAACCTCTGATCAAGATCTTAACACGAAGTTGCCACGTCATCTCCTCGTCCTTTTACAACTCTCTCAAAGAGATACAATTTCTCCGATATGTTTTATTTCGTAGTATGTTAAAGGACGTGCCATATTTCTTAAAATACTTCGAGCACAGGAAAGACTTTTTGCTGTACTAAATAATGGAAGGGTGTAGGCTGAGAACCTTTAACTTGCACTTAGCCAGATGATACAAGAAAATGAAGAAAAAACGCCTCGCTGGTCGTCAGCAAATTTTGTTGAGGCTCTTAAAAAAGGTGTTGCTAGAAAGGGAAACCGCAAGACATTTTTGTTGTTGTCTGAGTGTGTGTGTGTGTGTGTGTGTTCCATTTGTAAATGTGCAAATAAAACGAAGGGTAATAAAATGAATTCGCAAAGACCAGGACAGAAGCTGAAGCCGCTGGGCTCTGACCAGTAGAGCAGTTGGCTTGGCCAAAACACATTTAGATAAAGCGTTTTAGATTAATGCCAGACATGTGCTGTTGAAATAAGGGGGCTGGGGGGCGTTAGGGGCAGGGTGTCGCATCAAAGACGCCTGCGGGCAGCAATCAGTGCAACGTCGTCAGCTTTCTAAAAGAAGACAGGCCAAATGCGAAAGGAATTGATTTCACTTCTTCTTTTTTTTGTGAGTACCCCAAAAAAAAAAAGACGCTTAAAGCTAAAATTCAGGCCACATAAATCAAAATATGGGCCAAATAAAAACCTTTGCTAAACGACAATTCAAATGGACTCATTGTGTGCTGCGCTTGGGGAGCATTTAGCACAACTATTGTGCGCCAACCTCAGCTCCCCAACCCCCCACAATTCAGAGCCCCCATTAACAATAGACCAGCAATAAAAACAGGAATGAAGGAAAGAAAAAAATATAAAATGAAAATGAGCATAAACTGAGCGACATCAAAGTCAAAATGTTCAAATGTTAAAAAACTTCCTTGGGAGCAGAACTTAGGACTTTCACTTTATTGGCACTAAGTTGCGCGTCGTGTGTCCTTTGACAATTGCGCTGGGACAAGGACAACAGCGAAATGGGTTCACTTCCTTCCTTCCTAGCTGGCTTTTGTTTATTTAATGCCAGTGACAAAGCGCACACCCCTTGAGGTTTCCACTAAAATACAACATAAAAATATTCAGCTAGGGAGCAGAAAAAATCGCGAAGCGACTTGTGTTAATAAGGGTGCGAAATGGGGAGGGAAAAGACAGAAGGTTACTTAGTTCGTTATTCTGAAATTTAAATATTCTTCTAGTTTCTATTTATTTTACGTTGCCACTAAAAATAGTGAACTAAATAAATATACCACAAACAGTTCGGTATCCTCCTCTGATCAGGAACATTATTATCATGCGCAATCTGGGCATTACTTCAGTTGAAGGTTCCATTTACAAATTGGCCACAGGACACAGAGTAGGCAGCTTACATTAAACTGCTTGCCAGGCATCTTGTGTCCTACTTCTCCGTGGTTCAAAGCAGAGCCTCAAGGAGGTATTTTTCCAGGTTCTCTTCCCATACGTACACTTCTTACGTCACGTTTATTATCTGCGGTTTAGGGTGTCTCTAATGCTTCTCCATTAGTAACATTCTCTGTCATCCAGCCTTTGTTTCGGACTCGGAATTAGCACATACTCTGACCTCTTTCTGCCGCCTATTGTTTCTCATAGGAAACACCTTCGTCACGTCAAAGTCCATCATTAATGTATTGATGAACTTATAACCTTAAACCACCCACATCCATCCTTTTAAATAAGTCAATCTTAATACGTAGTACAGAACAAGTTATAGCTCGCATGTTCTTAGAAAAGAATCATATTTGTTTTAAACTAAGACTTAATAAGGTGTATCCCAGTTAACTATCCAAGCGTTGCTTAAAGTATTTCATAAATATGAAATCATTTGAACATATGGCCACCCTATTCAAATCGTAGTTTCCAGATCATAACTGGCTACATTTGCCACTCGCCAATTTTTCAACAATCGCGCTCCATTAGCCAATAATTTAACAGTCTTGCGCATTACACACACACATACACACATACACACAACACACACATACACATACACACAACACACACACACACACATCCAACCTGGCTCTTGGCTCACACCCAGCCACAATTAAATGCAATTTACGCGCAAACAAAAAGGGAAAAAACTCGACCAGAAACTAAAAGCAAACCAACAGCTGACAAGCACAAAGCGATGGACTACGGTCGATGGTCAGCGGTCAGGGAGCGGTAAGCGGTAAGCGGTGAGCAGAAGGGAGGGCAGGGGGTGGCTTTGTTAGGATTGTGGAATAGTTAGTTGGATAGTTGGCTTGCTGGGAGGACGATAATTCAAGGCAAGGCAATTTAGTTCACATTGTTATTCGTGTTGTTGGTGCGGACGCCCAGTCGAGATTTATTACAAACTTCCTGTCCGAGACGGAAACTACTCATTAGCCATTAAAAATGATTATGCGCAAACATTATTCACTGGCGCTAAGCCACAAACATACATTTCTCTATTTCATCCCGTCTCCTGGAGCTTTTCTCCCTTATCCTATCGCTCCTTTTATTCATTTCCCTTTCATTCTCTTGAGCTCTAAAGTAACCGTCCACGTGCCTTGCTCTGACTGCCAACCTCATTATAAACTAACATATATGTGTGTGTGTATCGAGGTGAGTGTGTGTGTGTGTGTGTGTGCTGTATGTGGGTGTACTCATCAGTTTATGGTCCGACATGTTTGAATTGCGAATGAGAAATTGATGGGCACTCAATCAAAGTGTTCACAGTGCATGAGCCTACCGTTGTTGGTGTTAATGTGCGTCCCCTGGGGGAACCCCCTAAGAAATACCACCTTTCTAGAGCATGTGCTGTCGATTAGCGATAAAAAAGGCAGCAGACTCTGCATACTAAAACTCATAGGACCCGTCCTTGAGCCACATTTCGACTTATAAGGATATCAATATGCGAAACTCATGTTTGTCAACTGAGGTAACTAAACAAAAACCTATCTAAACAAACAGTTTCTATCCAACTTAAAAAGGAGTACCGGCATGTGGGACTAGGTACATTTCGTTAGTCAAGCCTCATAGAGTTTGATTTTTAGCATTGCTTAAAATAAAATTGTTTGAACCCTCCGAAAAAGGGACAGATGAGGTCGATACATATACTATGCACAAATATAGAGGAAGAAAAAAATAGCTCAATTGACACCCAATGGTGCGTATAAGTAATAACTCAATTGTTATGCATAAGAATACAGAATTCTTAAAAAGTAATGCATAATAAATGCGTATAATGCATAGCATTTGTATAACATCCTGGATTCTGTGTAGAAGTCATGGCTCAATAACTATGATAAAGAATACGGAATTCTTGGTAATACGGAATTTAAGTAATGCATAATAAGTACGTAAAGCGTAAAGCTAGACACAACTTTATGATTAAGCTAAACATAAATACTGCATAACATTTCTCTACGTGTACGTTGTAAGAAAATACCAATTGGCTTGCAAAAAGCTGGCACTACAATCCATTATACTAGCCAACAAAATGAATAAAAGTTTTACAAAACAGAACCACGAGTTCAAAAATCGTGAAAAGAAACAAGATTATTGGATGAGGAGATCGAGATCAAGTTTTAATAAAAGACAAAAGGTTTATATTGCTCCCATAAGCATCCCTCTAGTTCTGCTGGTATGGATACGTATTTTTCCGAGCTGAATTCATGGCTTACCATTCACATACCCATTACTTCGACAAGCGACGTTGCATTACCATTCACCTATGAATTCATAGCTGAAAAACAACACTTAAATCAAGATTATTTTTGGTGACAATTCAAGTATTTTTAGCTGGTGAATGTATAGGTGAATGGTAATGGGTGAATTCACCTCTGAATGGTAATGGGTGAATTCAGTTCTGAATGGTAGTGGGTGAACTTACTTCGGAATGGTAATGGGTGAATTCACCTATGAATGGTAATGCAGAGGGTAGCTATAGGTGACCGCCAATGACATGCCCGTGTTAAATTCATGCCTGATTTGCATTGCCGGTAATCCAGCCGGTAATGGGTGGTCCTTACCAGTCACCCATGAATCAAGCATTAGTCACGTGTGAACCGTACTACTGGGATATTACGTCGAAAATGTTTCCTTTAACAACTCTTGACACAGTTTCTAACAAATGTTGTTGAGTAGTGTTATTAGCCCGCATTTATCATTTGTATACCCCGTGTAGATATGTGGGCGTTTGGGAATTTGTAATATTTAAAGCATACATCGAGGTTGATTCACGGGTTGCGTTTTCCTGTAGATTCAGCCAGATTCAGGCTGTCAAATTTAAGAACCAACGCCTGCCAAATTGAAAACAATCACGTTAATTATTTTTTGAGCTGTGCGCGATGAAGTCATCAACAAATTGATTTTCAGGTTAAATGGCTTGACAAAAACGAGAGGCAGCTGACGGCGCAAATGTTGCAAACGACCAAATTGGCAGTGTCTTTAAAAGGCGCTGCTCGCAACGGGGGGGCAGCAACAACAATAATGGGGGCAGCAACAACAACAATCACACGCACTCAATTAAATGCGCATTAAAAAAGCATTTGGTTTCTTCGCCGCACTTGGGGGCTATTGAGGATTGGGGATTGAGGATTGAGAATTGAGAGTTGGGGTAACTCCTCAGCAGCCATTGCAGCCAATATTCTCCCTATTGTTCCCATTGTTGTTGCTGTTCTTGCCGCCCTGCGCGTGAGCAATTAAATCAAACGGCAGCAGACGCCACGCCACATTTAACAGCAGAGCTAACAACAAATTCGGGTATATTGTGTTTGAAAACAATCGTTGCCCGCAATCACAGTTGATTATACTCGTAAAATACTCGCTATAGGAACAAAAACTACTCAGGAAGTTTATTAAGAATATTATGTAAATTAAAATATAGCACAATAGTTTCAATATGCTCAATTAGCTAAGACTAAACCAGTTTATTTATCAAAATAGTATTACGATATTATGCGAAATCGTAGTTAATTATATACCACCTCTATATAGAATCAGAAAAACTAGGCAAAAGCCTATTTTAAGAAAATAAATCAATAAGAATGAACTATTTTGTTTGTATTTTTACAATATATTTGTTTAAGTAGACAAGAAATTTATGAAGTCTGTAAACCTGCTTAAAAATAAGCACTAATAGAAGCTGCAAAATCGAAAAAAGCAACTTTATTCAAGTTTAATACGCATTTACCAAATTTTAAAAATGTATATTTAAACTGATTCGAAAGTCTTGAGCTATGGAATAAGTTGAAAAATGATAAAAAATGGTTTAAAAAAATTGGAGGCTAAGGTCTGTAATGCTAAAATTGAGTATGATGTACGCCTGTTTGGGGTATTTAATAATATAATGATATATAAATTTGGACAGGTTAAAATAGATTAAATAACTAGTTCGTAAAGCAGCTTAAACTGTCTTAAAAATTTGCAACAATTCAAAAACTGATTAAAAGTTAACTTTAATAAATTCAAAATAGGTTTAATTGTATTAAGGTTGATTGTGTTAATGCTTAAATTTAGTACCTGAGCAGATGTACGACATTTAGTAGTATTTAGTAGTAAAACACACAAAAAACTAGTTCATTCACCGATTCATAACACGACTGTTTTGGAGAAATATTAGACTTTGTGTATGAAAGAAAACAGAGTATTTCAATGCACATCATTTAACTTGGTGGATTCTCATTGCTTTTAA